>JAOTOL010000488.1:0-75207 GCA_034440575.1 Imbricaverruca yamaguchii | reverse complement strand
GCAAGTGTACGCAAAGTTTATATGGAGTCAGAAACGAAGAAAATGAAAAATTCCACTGGTACATTTTGTTCCATCCGTAAAGGTAAGCAAACGCTGAAAGTTTCATTAAAATATCTGTAATAAAATATCTGTTAAAGCGTGACGACTGGTTGAACGTTTTTGTAGGTGACCTCACTTGACTTTGACTAACTCGTAGACTCTAGATGACCTGACCTAAAAATTTGAATCAGCATGTCGAATTGATGTGGGAAAGGTTATGCCAAATTTGGGCGCTCTGCCGCGCGCCGTTCGTCCGCTATCCGCGAAAAAACCTGAAGGGAGGGGGCGGCTGAAGACCACCCTCCCGAGATGAGACGGGTTAAATATCACTCATACACATAGATGTAGCAACGGTTTCGAAATTCGGGGTGACAAGCCAGAGACCTGGTAAGCTAGCTTCATGTCGAATGTGTTAGGACAGATTTCCCATCACCATAGGGCCTCGCTGTAAGCACGCTCAACGTTGCCCTCTTGTAGCATGTAAAACATCAAATATTGCACGATGTTTTTTTCGTAGCAAGTATCGCATATTGCTTTCCTTGCCTACCTTTCCCACGTGCTCCTGTTTCACGGGTATACATTTCGATGCAATGACAATTAGGGCGGTTAAGGGTGTAGCACTGAAGGCATGTACTCCCTGGTAGAAGGTGGTGTCCCTCCGACCGGGAAGAAGCAGCTCTATGAAAAGGTTTCATACAGTGCATATGCTCGAGTTTTTCATACGGGAACGCACCTGTTCAAGAAAAAGGCATCCCTTGCAAGGAAAGGCGCCCTTTCGGGAAGGGCCAGGTGCATCCCGCCCCCTCGAATTTTGCAACAAGGGGCTCCCCTCGAGAAGCTTTCGCAGGGGCGCCGCTCCCAAAAACTGGTGCACCCCAAACACGTGCCACCATGACGGTCCCTGGATCCACCCCTGATTACAGCATTGCCCTCTCGTGGTTATGAACTCCGGCTGGTTATAAAATGGTACGCATGGACGTGTGGCTTCTTTCCAAAATTTGACAACTTCCGTTGAACGGAAAATCGAAGACATAACAACGAGGTGAGAGGACTTTGAGCAGTTTAGGCTAACCTTCGATCTTGTTATTCGACATTCACATGTTCCGGTTTGAAATGTTACTCAAGGTTCACCAGGGACTATTGTTTCATTCCAAATGTGGGAAGGTAAAGGCGACGAAAAAATACGAGGCGACCAAAGATATCAGTTTTACCTTGGAATTTAGCTCGATGTTATCACATTATAGTCCCTCCCAAGTCATGTCAACTGACACCCAATTGGTACAAATTGAACACATAGCAAGGAATAGCGAGAACCTCGAGGCATTCTAGCTATACTTCAACCTTAATATTTGACCTTGATATATCTCGGTTTCAAAATTTTACACGTGGGTCTGAATTAACCGCCAGCCCCAGAGGCGATCCGGTCTCTGTTCCGCCGGCGGTAGGATATCTCACGGCGCTCCACCCGTGCGACGGTGGCTAGGGAGCCGGAGCCACCGCCTTTCCACCTCAACATGTCACGTAGAGCCTTCTCATTCCGGGCGGCCTTAGCCTGGAACAGGGCTAAAAAAATGGTTTCGTGGTTGTCGTCCAAATCTGGAATAGGCTTGATGGTTGTCACCTTTCGTGCAAACGATAACATTATGCTACATGGCCCGGGACAGGGGTTCCCAACTTGGGGTATTGGAGCTGGCTTGTGGAGGGGTGGGGTTGGGGTTATAGCGGGGTCTCGTCAAACCTCGAGTATGGAGAGTACTGTGTACATTTGCCAAAAACCTGTGCACATATATCGGCAGGAAATACTACATGTTCTCAACCTTGAAAATGAACTTTGGTTATGAGGCATTCTGAATTTGATACGGGGTAATCACGAGATTGGCCTAACCCGAAGGGGGTAATGATAGCTTGAAAAGGTTGTGATTTCCAGGACCTATAACAAATTGCGTCGATTACCTTTATGCAGAATATCTTGCCGCCAATTTCCTTTTCGGCAATTCGGCGTCGTCAATGCACCCATGGTTTGCAACACTGTCAATGCACCCATGGTTTGTGAGCCTTAATAATGCAAGGGCTTATAAGTGTCGTGAATTTAAGCCGGCTTAAATAATAGAAGCCAGTTTAAACTGGCTTAAATTAATAAAAGCCACTGGCTGGCATAAATTCAATTGAAGCCAGCTTTTTTTCCATCCCTAAATATAGGTAGGTAGGTACCTACCTACATATAGGGATGGCAAATTTAAGCCACCTGGTGGTTTAAACCAGTTTAAACCAGCCGGCATACATTAACTTAAGCCACCCTGGCTAAAATTATGTTTCGGATATGGCTGGAGTGCAGTGACAAACAAAAGTTAGGGAAGCATCAATTATTCCAAAATGTGCTACACTCCATTTTATTTAGAAACAAACACTCCCTAGAATTTCCCAAAACTCTGGCTGGGTTCTAGGTATGCACTCCACAAGTCAGATTTTTACCCATTGGGTACCTAGCCATTGTATAGCTAGGTACCTATTTTATGTTAGCTTAAAAGTAACTATATGAGCCAGACCAATTTGTGATGTTTTTGACATAGCTTTCCCATTGTTTTACTGATAATAGTATATGTAGGTAGGTATCTACCTACCCATATTCATAGATAACAGTAAGCAATCCGTTTGCTTATTGTTTGCTACAATCAGCAATCTGTCCACCTATTGCATATTTTGCACACATTGTCAACTATTGCACACCTTTCATGACATTGGATGGTAGCACATTATTTCCTGTTGGCACTAACACTTGTGGAAGTGGAGCATTAGATCCATTAGATGAGCATTAGATGAGCTTCAAAGCATTAGATGATAGGTGAATCAAACTAGTGTCCATACTTTGGGCTAGATATTATCTGCAGAATCTTTCTGCAGAAAGACTTAGACGAGCTTGTGAAGTGGTCCGAAAAATGGCAAATGAAATTTAATTTTGACAAGTGCAAAATCATGCATGTAGGTAGGTAGCATATCAAGGCTCCATACTTGATGGGTGGGCAAGTACTATGTGACTCAGCAGAAGGACTTAGGTGTTATTTTGAACACAAAATTGGGGGCATCAGGAAGGCACTAAGAATGCTTGGGGCAATAAATAGGAATGTATCATACAAAAGTGAGGAAGTCATCAGGAAGCTTTATTGTGCATATGTCAGGCCACATCTGGAATATTGTGTCCAAGCTTGGTCCCCTAGTTATGAAAAAGATTGTTGGGTTTTAGAGAGAGTACAAAAGAGGGCAACAAAAATGGTGAATGGTATGGGCAACCTGGCATATGAGGAAAGATTGAAGAAATTGATATGTTTTCACTTAGATATAGAAGGCTGAGAGATCTCATCGAGGTCTTTCAATTTGTACATGGTCAGGAACAGGGTTATCTCAGGGAACTGTTTGAATTTAACAGAAATGATGGAATTAGATGTCATCAATTAAAAATTAAAGTTAATCACAGCAGGACAAGGTTAAGACAGTCCTTCTTCACCAACAGGGTAGTAGAACACTGGAACCAGCTGCCAAAAACCATTGTCAGAGCAACACACTGAACATCTTGAAGAACAGCATAGACAATCATTACAAGAATAGTGGGCTTGTTTTTCTGTATTCCAGGGAGAGTTGATCAACACATTTGGTGGACAACTGGTTCAGTGTACAGAGTGCAACCAAGAAGGGCCCTTGTGGTTCATAGTTGCACTGATCTTTTTATGTCTTGATGTCTTATCTCCCTCAATGCCAGTAGTTGAATGTCAAAATCCTGGCATTTACAAATACCATTTCTAACTACCAGCATCCAGGGGGCTACATGTTAGACCGACTGTACCTAATGGTTAAACATCTGGCTTGTGGAGTGCATACCCAGAACCCAGAGAGAGTTTTGGGTAATTCTATGGAGTGTTTTTTGCAAATAAAATGAAGTGTAGCACATTTTTGAAATATAATTGATGCTTCCCTATCTAATGTTCATCACTGCCCTCCAGCCATACCAGAAATATAATTTAAGCCAGAGGGGCTTAAATTAATTTATGCCAGCCAGTTTAAACCATGGTTTAAACCACCAGGTGGCTAAAATTCGCCATCCCTATATTGTATGCATTGCCACCAACTGCAGTGCAATGGCTGCTGAGTAGGTACCTACACACCAAAATATATCTTCTAATTACATTTAGGTGGCTATATTTTACTCAAATGTAATTCATATACCAATATTTTCACCTGAGCTTGATGGTTGATGATCCAGTGCTGGCTTGCAAGTCCAGTCAAATCGCCTGCCAGGGCCAAAATGGCTATCTTGCAGTACTCTTAACACTAGTAGACCTGGGTGCTTTACTTTTGAATGTTTGTAAATGCTCTGTGCAGTACCTTTCCAATCGCAATGTCCACATCTACAGGATGACCTTACTATCTTTGTCACCCTTACGCCCTGGCCCTGAATAGTTTGTTTCTGGAGTCTGCTTAAGACCGAACCACTTCATTTGGCCTCATATAAGTCAGAAAATGAAGAAAAAATCGTTTGATTAACACTCCAGATAATTCGAACTTGGTAGTTTTATCTTGCCGCACTCATTCACCGCTCAATTATAAAGAACAGTGATCAATTCCCTATTTCACTCTTCCACGCACATCGTCGCGTTTAAAAGGGAAATGGACGGATTTGAAAGCGAGGGAATGCGCGTAAAATAATGATATTCTTCTAGATTCTTTCCAAAGATGTTAAGGAAATTAAAAATATTATCGTACATCCCACATGAAAAAAGGATTAAAATTGAAATTGTTTTAAAAAATCAGCTAATGTTATAAATTATTAATTGATTAACTTAGGTGTAGTGTTGTTTTAGTACCCGTGGTCTAGCCGCTTGCCTCCAAAGCCGCTGAATATACCATAGTTGGGTACTTTCATAACGCTGCCATCGAGTGGTACCGGGACGAAGACAACCACCGGCGACCAGAAGGCATGCCTTTGGCTCTGTGCTAAACGGGAAACAATTTTATCGTCGGCGGTCGTCTGAACGATGGAATGGTTGTCTCGACGATACTTTGTTGCCGTTGAGTCATTTTTTTTTGCCGCTGAGCGTACTAGATACTAGAAACCCAAAAGCGTACGATAGGAATGAAGAAATGGTACCGTGGCGGTGGGTGGTAGAGGTCTGCACGGTATAACATTTCTAGAGGTCTGCACGGAGTGACATTTCCAGTCCCGGTCCAACCCGATTCGTTTCACTCCTGCGTACCTTGACACTGATATCGAGACGTGGTCAATTTTATGTATAGTAGGTACCATTTCTATGATTTCACATATAATATTTATAATGATATGGAAATGTGGCCGCCAAAAGTCCCCGTTCGTGGATGTCGTCCACGACAGAACGATACGATTGTTTAGCCCTGGCTTTGAATTTACTGCCGGCGGTCACTTACGCTTCTCCGAAACGAGTGGAGTTCGTCGCGATGCTCAACGTCTTTTAAATTGACTGTACGTATTTCGGTGTTTTCTCTGCGTACTGTTGTTTTACGGCCTCCATTTTTCCCCATGTCTGTGAAGTGTATCTAATTGTAATCTGACTGAAAGCAAATATAAATCCATCTGATGGAATCGGTTTGTTTCATAATATCACGGTCATTCATCCGTGAAGCCTCACATACGACACGTCATGCTTGTTTTTGTTTATTTTCTGTTGGCCACACATCATCAGTTAGGCATAACGCAGATGTTTCACATCCCTTTCCATACACGTATAAAGCTAAGATCATCAAGTGCCTGAGGTGTTCCGATGTAAAAGTTTGTACTACCCTCACCAGGCATGTATGATATTGGCACGTGGGAAAGACACGATCATAAACCCGCATGTGGACCAATCACCTGCACGACACAATAATGTTGGCATGCGGGAAAGACACGAGTATAGACCATGAGATGCATAATCACCTGAAAGACACAGTGACAATGGCACGTGTGGGAAAGACACGATTACAAACGCGTAGGCGTACCACCACCGGCATGGTACAGCACAATCCACATGTCCAGTAATGGACACCGTCGCGGTAAAAAGCTTACGCTAGCGGTCGGCTGCCTCCCCACTGCAGAGAATCTCAAACAATCCCGACAGACGAAGGTCTGAGACAACCACAGGCAGCTGGAATTATCGCAGACGTTACAACACGCATCTGGCGATGTGCAGGTACAAGCTGATCGCAGGTACACCTGGAGCAGGCAGGCGGCCGGCCGAGTTACAGCCAGCCCGAGATCCAGTCACAGCACGCATGTTACAAAATCAACATCTACATTGTGCGTACGCAGTAAAGCTAGAATAACAAACGCCTCGACGAAAACGTCACAGCGACACTGCATTTGGTATACAGTATTGCATGTATAAGCATCACGGTACCTGGGCATAAAATGGTTTGTATATTGTACAAGGTGACCGTGCCCAACCGGCAGACATTGCATGCCCCATATATTGGCGCACCTGTTGCGCGCCAACAGTGGTGTCAGCCCACCATCGACCAGCGCACGAGCTGGGAGAGCGCCTCCCACACCGATCACTTGGCCGGCGCTCCAACGTCGCCGTCGTCGACCTTCGCCAGATAGTCCACCTCGCCGTCCACATCTTCGTCGTGGATCTCGGGCCACTCGCCCAGCCACGCACCCATGTCCTGCATTAGCGGCAATCCCCATCCGCCGTGCTGCTGCTGCTGCGGCATCCACTGCTGGCGCTGGACGCCGGTCGGAGGCTGACGCGCCACGCCGCGGCCGGTCGGCTGTCCGGCAGCCAGCGGCCGGAGCCGGCGGTCGAGTGACGGCACCGGCACGTACCAGCCGCCGGCGAAGTGTGTAAAATATCGGCCCAGCTCCCGGTGCATGATGGGCCGCGGGAGTGTGGTCCGCTCCAGCTCCTCTGTGGACGTTTGCTTTGTTTATCGGGTGGCTCATGGCTTCATGCACAATCACGGCTAATGGCGCCTACATGCAGTTAAAATTACTGAGGCTGTCCATAACATCTCCATTGCCATTGAAAGAAACAACGAAAAATACCGTTCTTAATTTGATCCTTACTGTAGATACAGGAGCCACAAGTCATTTCACATGACCAGTTTTCATCGTGAACGTGAACATGCTATACTTTTTTTCGCACTCGTTGATCTATTTTTTTTCCACCCAGGTTCATTAGAAACACCTTCAGAGCACGAGACAATGTCGGAGCACTCACCTTCAGCGACGTAATCGAACCCGTGCCCGTCCCGCAGAATTCTGTAGAACGGCTGTTGCATGCCAGAAAGCAAGCGGTTGGGGCTGGTGGCCCAATCCTGAGGACAGCAGCGACGATTGAGAAACACGGCTCACAAGCTGGTCGCTTATTGCATCGTTGGAACTATGTAACGCCACCGCACAGCAGTGTCCCAAAATGACTGCACCATTAACTGTGTGGATGAAGAAAGAAGTTGCTTGGGAATAATGACAAATTGGAAGAAAATGAAGGATCGCCACTTAAGGACTAAAAAAGCGGAATGCCTTTCACTTCAGTCACATGCATTTTACATTACTTAGCAGTCGTGTGTATGACTGCCCACATATGTGGCAAAATGATCAAAACCTAAGACAAGGATGAAATAGCACTATTCCACTAACTGTCAATTTCGAGACCACGTGGTCACTTATTTTACACTGCCACAAAGAACCTTAATTCCTCTGCACAAAACACGCTGATCCCGAATAAACGTCCCAGCAGAGGGCACATCGACATCTGCCCCCTACACAGAACCCCAATTCCTCTGCACACAACACGCTGACCCGGACTGTGCATCCTATCTGAGGACACAACTCGCCTCGGTACAACCTCAATTTCTCGGCGAACAAGATTGCCATATCTTACCCCAGGGAATTTGTAGAAGGGATCACAGGCGAACACCACGCCCAGGGCGGAAGAACCGTACACCACCACGTCGCCGATGTCGAAATGCTGCAGCGGCGCGTCTTCGACCGGCAATACCCCGCGCACGGGGTCGGTCTGGAACACAGAACGGGTGCCGTGAGACCGGCCGCATGATGCGCGGACAGTCACCGGCTGACACCGGGGGTGGGATATCACGTGACGGTACAGAGGTCCGCTCCAAATCATCCGCGGACGGTCACCGGTCACGGGTGGTGGGATATCACGTGACGGTACCGAGAGGTCCGCTCCAAATCATCCGCGGACGGTCACCGGCTGACACCGGGTGGTGGGATATCACGTGACGGTACCGAGAGGTCCGCTCCAAATCATCCGCGGACGGTCACCGGCTGACACCGGGTGGTGGGATATCACGTGAGGGTATCGAGAGGACCGTTCCCAATTATTCCTGGACGGTCACCCGCCGCTTAATGGTACACTCAGCAGCTGAGGCCATATGGCGTCGCCTGCCTCTCACCCTGGCAAGAAGGGCGGGTACCGCGGGCAGTGAAACCACGTACCTCTGGTGTGCCAGACGCTCAGCCTAACCACTGTGCTACCGACGTCCCCCAAAAAGGCATGGCATACAGATGTTTTCTTGATGAATATTGCACAAAATAAGTGGAATTGTATATGTACATGCATACACAGACACACATAGACACATATATACATATATATATATACATATATATATATATATATATATATATATATATATATATATATATATATCCACATAGTATGCATTTAATTCACTGGGTAAAATCGTAATGAAGTACATGTAAAAAAGGAAGCATGACGTGTACAAATACGTCCCATACTTAATTCCCACATTTATTTCACATGTTTTCGTTCGTTTATCAGACGTTTCCAAATGCCTCAGATTCACACCTTTTTCCAAGAGAAATGCTGCACCAATGGTGAGACGTTCTACTGACATCATACCAGCTGTTTTGGTGGGATGCACAGTAGGTAGCGCGACCTTCACCACGACAACATGGTGCCGAGTGGGCAGCACAGTTTTCAGGACCACACCATGGTGCCACACGATACCGAACAGACAGCACGGCCTTCAGCACCACGGTGCCACATGACACCGAACAGATAGCGCGGCATTCAGCACCACGGTGCCACACGATACCCAACAGATAGCACGGCTTCAGCACAGGTGCCAAAACTTCACACCACGGTGCCACACGATACCCAACAGATAGCACGGCTTTCAGCACCACGGTGCCACACGATACGGAACAGATAGCACGGCCTTCAGCATCACGGTGCCACACGATACGGAACAGATCACACGGCCTTCAGCACCACGTTGCCACACGATACCGAACAGACAGCACGGCCTGTCCACAGACACCTCATCAGCCCACCCCCATACCTGGTCAGATGTATCGGGCGCAACAGACGCCAGTATCGCCTTGAACCTATTGTCCAGGTCTTCGAGAGACGACTGCACATCCTGTCGGACCTCAGCAGGTGGGTCCGGACCCTGGTCCGCGAGGAATCTCTGGGGAGAAAAAAAACAGTTGAAGACATATCCATGAACGCTCCTGTTAACAAATGGTGTCACACAACACACCATGCCGGAACAAATCACCCTAACGCCAGTGGTATATAATGACAATGTCGCAAGGAATGGACTGCTTGACGGAGGCGATTCCAGGCATTTGTTGCGAAGATCAAAGTCAAAATAATGTTTTCTGATGCTCTATCTCCAGACAAAGACCACGAATTTTCAGCATGACACCACAGCGGGCATGAGCATCTGCATGTCCCAAAATGTGCTCCATTCCTTTTCTCAACGTTGTATCTCCATCTACAAACAACCTTGGCCACGCAAAACCTGTCCGTTTTTTCGCTTGCTATTCGGGCTTCCGGGTGCTTCTGCCCGTTATCATTCGCGCTCAAACATCGGGCCGTGAGCTGGTACAGACCTGCAGCAGGCGGCGGGTGTACATGGGCCGTGAGCTGGTACAGACCTGCAGCAGGCGACGGGTGTACATGGGCCGCAGATGGGCAGTCAGCCCGTACACGCCGTCCAGCACGAGCACGTCCAGCTGACAGTTGTTGTCGGTCCAGTGGGAGAGCGCTCGGACGGCGCGCAGGTCGGCCAGGCCCAACGTGCCGGAGACGCCACTGGTCACCAGGTATCCCAGCCTGTACACCATCTCGCGCAGCAGCTGCCAGCAGAGGTCACCAGAGGTCACCAAGGTCATAGAAGTCACACCGCCACGGTCACCGGCCACACTGCCGCCCTTCTCGAGCTGGCTGCGATTCTCTTCATGGAATGGTCAGAGGTAGACAGTATTGTAACTTTGGAACACGGGATCTGAGGGATAATGTGCCGGTGGTCAGATTCGGAGAGATGCCTCAACAATATAACACAAATATATTGATGTTACAACTACACAAATATGGAAAACTTCTGTATTTACAGACTTCGGTGACATCAACTTTGATTTCATAATCTAGAAATAATGGAACGAAAAAAACAAATAAACCTGCAAAACTATGCATGTGTATTCATTGGAAGCCACGTCTTGAGAACAATTGCATACACGTCTCATTTTTACGAACAAGCAACAAGCTGGAAACATTTCATCATCAAATGAAATCAAATCAACTTCAACCTTCCAGCACGACAAAAGAAGATAACAAGTTCCTGGTCATACTGGCAATGCAGCAGCGATCGTCCGCCGTCGAGCCCACAATGGCTCGACGGGGAGGCGAGCGCCGCGGGCCAGCACAGCCCACGCCCGCAGTACGCACCTCGTCGGCTTCGACGGGACGCAGGAGGTCGGGCTCCAGGCTCAGCTGGCGGGCACCCTCGGCCAGTGTCATCCGTTGCCCGCCCCGCAGCACGTCGACCAGTGTGATCTCGTCACTGTGGCTGTACAACACACGACGGCCGTCAGTGTATACAGACATGTAGACAGACAGACAGACAGACAGACAGACAGACAGACAAGCACGGCCATCCCGACGGTCTGGCTGTCCCTCATACACGAGACACCAGCGTTAAGATGATTTCCTGTTAGGTGTATGATGACGAAATCGCTATGGAAATAGTGCTGCTTAAAATATTTAAATCCCTGAAGCCCAGTTTTGTGATAGTTGTATAGAACCATAAAACTATCCATGTTGCGTGCAT
The DNA here is from genome assembly GCA_034440575.1 of Imbricaverruca yamaguchii. NCBI lineage: Eukaryota > Metazoa > Arthropoda > Thecostraca > Neoverrucidae > Imbricaverruca > Imbricaverruca yamaguchii. The sequence goes on along the minus strand of JAOTOL010000488.1, from coordinate 64,062 downwards.
TGAGAGGTACCTATTTTGGAGATCCTGATAGCAATGACAGCGATGCAAACACATATGCTATGAACTGGCATTGTAGAACACGGCACAGTATCCCTTAGGCAATCCCTTTTCATGAAATTGCACTACAGGATGTTCGTTAGCACGATCTCGGATCCGTTATGAGCATACGCATGATACATATACAAGGGATGGTGTTAGAAAACAGGCATGATGACTTCACAAGCATGGACCACTATATACATGTCGTTGATTCTTTGGGGAGGTCGTCGACTCAGTGTTCAGCAAGTGGTATACTCCACCCTGCTTCACGAATAACTTATCACTGCTAGACACGATATGCCGAACACGCTGAATCGTGTCGTGCAAAACGTTACAAACAGCCACACAACACACGATGCCAGATTGGAAATGAGAACGAAATCACGATTTGGGAATCACCCATGGGAATTGGAACAGAAAATGAAACTGATGACTCTGATGTCACTGGAACCTTTGTTTGCCATCAGAATATTATGTTAGTGCATGCATATTATGTGACAGTTACATACCAATATCCCTGGGAGCGTTCTATGTGCGGCTCCCCCAAGAGGCTAGAGCAGGCACATTCCTCAGCGGGTGATAGCTTGCTCAAAGGTGGATACGACGGCCGGCTGAACATCACTTGGCCACTCACCTGGTGTAGAAGCCAACCAATGGCTCTGTGAATGGCTGCACGTAGTACAATTTGACGCCCAGCATTCCCGCCACTGACACGTACATGCACTTGAAGCTGGTCGGCCTCGGAACGTTCGATATGTAGAAGTGCCCATGGGGCCCCATCAGCTAGAACCAGACAAGATTGGGTTAGGTTAGGTTACCTGGAGCTACAGTCACATCACTGCAGAATGACTTGACATGTACTAATGGAGCTGCAGTCGCATCACTGCGAGATTATATGACATTATATGTTTTTGAACAATTTCGGAGTTATTTTTCGGTATATTCGAGTGCCTGGTGGACCATGCCGAGGCGCCACAGCTCTCGAATGCTGAGTCATCGCCAACATCACCGAAACTCTCTAGTCTCGCCGCAAGCTTCTCACGCCGACCGGCCGTGGCCGGACTCGACAATCCCGCAGCTCGTGATATTCAAACACACCATGCGCGATGAAGAGCAAAACAAGTCACACCGACTGGCCTATCGCTACCCTGTGGCGGATTTCAGACTAGGGAAAAGAGGCGACGGCGCACTCCACACCAACGACCTCCCAACCCCAATACCGAATGTCCCACCGCGACTTACCTGGATGTAAAGAGACCAGTCTGCGCTGCCAAGCTCCGGACCGGACTTCAGCAGCAGCAGCCGCTCGTACATCACTTGGTTGATCATGTCCAGCAACAGCAGCGTGTCGGTGTCGTTCCACAGGGTGACGCCTAGCGGCGGCCACTGGCACTGGCTGCGAGTCCAGGCGGACACCGGGTGGTCCGGGTGGCACACCTGCATCTGCTCCAGCACCAACGCGCTCAGCTTGCGGTACAGGCTGCCGAACGGTGCGGCACGTGTAAACGCAGGCAGGCAACACCACCGCAGTGACGTCACACTGGATGACGTCACGCCCGATGATGATGATGGCCAGCAACCTCACATTGAGACACTAGCCAGGAAGCGACCAGAATAGCATGACAATATTAAACAAAGCACAAACTCTACTACGTCACCACGCCACCTACTGCCAACTCACCAGGACACCTACTGCACACACCACCAACTCACCAAGACACAGACAGACACACAGACATCACTCTCCTGAGCATGTAAGGGACACCCGGGTGGGGCCGTCTCGTCCCCTAATGTTTTGGATGTAGGCTTCGGTTTGGAAGGATCGGGTGTGGTCGTTGAGGATTGAGGGTGCGTGGTTGTTGGAGAACGGAGTGTTGATGAGTTAGATGGTAAGAATATTTCCTTGAAGGGCTTCTTGGTCCGCTGGGACACAGACCATTCCCTTGAGTCGTTTTTCTTATCGAAGGTCGAACCTGCAGTACTCGTGGAACCCTTAGTTGCCATACTTCTCTCTTCATTACCTGGGGCCTGTGTCGTCACCGTTTTTGGAGAAGGTGCCTTCTCTAATGGCATACATTCAATTCAAGTTAAAAAGCACGCATCAAGGACGGGAAATGAGGTGAGAAGTGGTCATGTGTGCATCTGAATTCATCTGAATGTGTTGACAGGTAGTAGAATTAAGCCTTCCCTCTGCTGCATCAGATGTCCTTGGGTGAGCTCTCTCAGAGCTCACGAGCTTCCCGGAATGTAATATTTCCGGAACATTTAATCGAAACTATCCATTTCTCCTTCAGCAAAAATTGGGCAGGAACGTTCATATGCTGCATGAGGATTTTGGCCGGGACCGCAGTTGAAGCATTTTGCGCCCATAGCTTTGACACTTTTCCTCTGTTGACCCGATAACACTGAGCAGACTGGTAGATCTGGGAAAGCTGGCCTACCTGCTCGTGACAGAGGACTTGTTGCAGGGTTAGATGAAAGACTTCCAAAAGGACGTAGGGACGGGATAAATACTGGGAAGGGGACAGAGGGATGGCGGTGGGGACTACGCGAGTCCCCGGAAGCTCCGTGTTTCCACACCCCTTATCGGGGCGGCTGTGTTACCCCGAGGAAGCGCCAATTCCATGGCTAGCCGAGTAACGAGGCTGACCCCACTGCGAGGCATACATCACCTAATGCACACACTACCTACTGTACACACCATTTATTACACAAATCACCTACACACAGGACACCTACTGCATACGCCACCGACCCACCAGGACACCTACTGCACATACCACATATTGCACACATCGCCTACCCACCAGGACACCTACTGTAGGCATCACCTCACCAGAACACCTACTATACACACCACCTATTGCACACATCACCTAATACACATGCCAACTACTACACACACCACCAACTCGCCAAGACACCTACTGCACGTACCACCTACAGCATGTACCACATACTGTACACACCACCTACTCACCAGGATACCTGGCAGCCAACGGTCGGCCACTGCTCGGGCAGCATCCACTGGCTGGTGAGGAAGGAGGCCTCCACTAAGTCAACTTGGTGCGGTGGCCACTGCAAGAACTCGCCGATCATGGGCAGGAGGACTGACTCGCGCTGCATCTCACGGTACAGCATCACCGCGTAGTAGCGACGCGACAGGTGGTTGGTTCTGCCGACAGGGCGACCTCCCGTCACACACTGAAGCCGGGTGCATGTAGGACCCGTGCTGGAACCAATGATGGCCAGCTAATTACGGTGTTACTCAGTCACAATTTTACGCTCCTGGTTACCTTTACACCGACGTCTTAGCCGATATTTGGGACCACTACGGTACTGACTCCCCAGTTGGTGGCTACACAGCCAATATATCTATAATCAATGGTGTCACCATCATCCACACCAGTATGATGCGGTGTGGTCAGTGGTTGGAATTCATGGGTACTGTCGGTCAACAGCTGGTAGCAGCTGCACGTGGCCTCTAGAGTCACGTGCCATTGGCAACATTTGTTGGGGCCATATGGACCATGTCAGGCCCACACAGTGAAATGAAGCTGACATGGCTTATGAGCGAATTTCTTATCCTATATCGACTGATCAACGGGGCGCAAGGCTATTACGGAGGAAGAAGAGGACACACACAGTGTCACTACCCTGTGGTTCTTTGCCCATAGCTCCCGAACGCCCCGGGCGATCATTCGTTGGTCATTCCTCGCCCGGCGCCCACTCACCCGCATGGCCACACTGGGTGGATGATGTCCAGCAGAGCGTCGCGGTTGAACAGCATGCCGTGCGCGGGCACCAGGGCGCGGAAATCCTCCATGGCCGGGTCGGGCAACCCGTGCAGCTGGTGGTAGCGGTCGGCCATTTTGTCCAGGGCGGTGGCGAGGTCGAGGCCGGCCGACACTCGGAAGGCGGCAGTCTCGCGCCAGCTGCCGCACTGCTGACGCATGCGCATCAGGCCAGGCAGGCTCGACGGCTGGATCAGACGCGGGTACCTGCAACAACGGAGTGCGAGCATTACACAACACAGACGCACGAATCTGCAACAATGGGGCGTGACCGTTTCACAACGGAGCAACGCGTACCTGCAACAATGGGTCGCGATCATTACACAGCACAACCATACGTACCTGCAACAACGGGACACAACCATTACACAACACACGGCGGCACGGCGGTGGTGACAGTCAGTCGAGCAGAGTCGTCCGCACAGAGTTCGGCAGCTGTTTGAGCTTCGGGGCGCATCGGCTTCATCGGTCACATGGCACTCATAACCCGCACAGATGTGCACAGATAAACGTTTTTGGAAGATGACATTGCATGAGAAAAGTTCTCAGGCGCTTTAGGCCGACTCTTCAATTTCACCACAAATGGGCAAGTGAGCAAAACAAAGTAATCAAAGGCCAAACATTCCTCTGGTGCATTTTCCATACCACGAGGATAAGCAATCGCGGAAGCTTCATCGAAATATCTTTACCCGTCAGAGCGTGATGACTGGCTGAAGTTTTTTCTTCTTCAAGTGAACTCCCCTGACCTCAACTAACTCGGTGACCGTGGATGCTCCGACCTCAAAAGTTGCACATATGTAAAATTCGTATTGAAAAGCATGCGAAATTTCCTCGTGCTCCTGGGTGCCATTATCCCCATCCGCGGAGAACTCTGGGGTTGGGGGCAGGCTAAGCACTGAGCTACACATACCCCACTCACTGACTGCACCTTTTGGCCTCTATTATTGGCTTTGTGGTGCTTTATACACCTGCTATTTATTTTGTCTCCATTTCTTCAGACAGCTGATCCAAGCTGTTGATTTACAACAACATGCTTTCTATGCTATATGCTGTACTTTTTGAATAACTGGGTAGATGCATACTTCTCAGAATACGAATATAATGGAATGGATAGTTATTCAGCCATGTATTCTTTTTCACACTTCTTCCAAGCTCCCCCTCTCTTCATCTTCTCCCTCTACCTCTCTATATCCCTCTTTCTATTGATCAATCTCCATATCTATCTATCTCTCTATCCATTTTTTCTTCCCTGTCCCATTCTCCATGCAATCATTTTTCTTGCACTTGTCTTGCACTCACCTGATGTAAGTCCAACCCAAAATTTTTATCTAAGAAGTGTACCAGAATTATATCAAACAACACTGGTCTGGGAAAAAGATGAGGTGCTTGACAGCAAATTGATATGCACTTGCAGTGATACACAAGTGATGCACTCACAATGATATCAAAAATAACTATTATTCTTGTTGCAGATCAACTATATTGCATAACTCAAGTTGGAACATTTAGGTGAACCTATGCAGAACCTAAGGTGTAGATTTGTGTTATTATATTGGAAAGAATAGACCATGCTTGAAGATGGTTATGTTCCAAATAATGCATGGGTGGTACAGTTATAATAATGGGCACTTAACTTTTTATATCCATAACACAACTCTGGTAACTTGTCCACTCAATGTCCACTCATTGTTCCCTTTGGAGTTTGAACGGTGATATTTGACATTGAACCACACTGTAATAGTACTAAAGATTTACCAGAAAGAGCACTCAGAAAAATGTGGTTCAGGCATTCAAACTACTTATAACAACTACTTATGCCTACTAACGTTTTGTACCCAGAATGGAACTCTGTAATAAATTGTTCACTCAATGTTCTCCCTTTGGAGTTTGAATGGTGACATTGGACAATGAACCACATTGTAATAGTACTCAAGATTTATCAGAAAGTGGAAACTGAGAAAAATGTGGTCGAGACCTTCATGCTACTTATGGCTATTCATTTGATCATGCAATTCTGCTGGTATGGACAGATTATCATGCCTAAAGAACTTGCTCACTATATTGGTTAATGCACTGCATGAGGGAGGGTAAGCCATATCTCCTGTAATAAAAACCTTAGAATATGTGCATACCTAGGTATTTGTTAATGCAAATGGCAATGCTTACAGGATAATACAAATATATAATATACAATATAAGGAATATACATGACTATGGCATGACATAACCAATCCCAAATGGAGGTAATTTCAATGATGCATTGGAATGCAGCATCATGCTTAGGTACTGAAATGCTTAAAAATTACACAAATATGGTCTGTATTATTCCAGCAAATGCAGTCATTGTTTTTTAATTAACTTCACAATTATCACATGAACACCATACAGACTGAAGGTATATAGAAGACATATTCCTGTGATAAAGGCAGTCTGGTGGTGATTTAGAGATATATGCAAATTTATGTTATGATATTACTAGTTTACAAATACATGTGTTCGACTATCAGACTAACAACAAAAGTATGTCATTAATGAACTCCACAAAATCAGGATTTCATTATCACACACATATCCACCACTACACAGCACAACAAATGCATGTCTAAAACAACCAAGATTGCATATGTAGTGATAACACTATCATCCTCAGCAGTGCACTGGTTCTATTCAGCTTCTAATGTTCCATGGATAATGTGTGTAACATGCACTGTTAAATTATTCACAAAAAAGGGTGGAATTTATCACTTTCTGAACGCTCAATCGACATCCTGCTCCAAGAGGAATAGACATCCAGCTTCTTGATGCATTATTATGTGTCCCCTTTCTAACATTACCACATTTGTTTAGTAGTATGATCACTCACTCAATAATGGTGCACGAACATTCGAACGAACATTGGTGCACGAACATTCCGCAATGCAATTTCAAGAAAATGGATCATTAACAATGTGATATGGCATACATCACCAGTGTAAAGATTACTTTTTCTCTCGCTATCCCAAGCATAGCTCTTCCTTACATTTTAACACGTGCCCTGGAGGGGGGGGGGCGAAATCCGCCCACCCCTCCGGTTTTTCGTAGATAACTCCAGATTTTGCCGGCCGATATACGCCATTGTTTGTGTACCTGCCAATAAATGACCGGCGCGTTGTTTGAAGTAAGAAAAATTCAAATCGACCGAAAATTTTTTCGAGTTCAGGGTCGCTAAAGTAAATTAAAAAAATTCCAGCGCCAGATCACAAATATCGCTGATGCGCTTCCGGTATACTAGCAAAAAGGAAGTGTTCTTGGCAAAACTAGCGACTTGTTTGATGTACATTGTCATGCTACATCGTTCCAGTCATGTCAAATCACCGAGGTCAAGTCAGGCCATGTTCATAACAGGTTAACACACACTCTAGAGGGGGTATGGCGAAATCCGCCAATCCTTCCGATTTTTCATACATAACTTCATATTGTACCGGCCGATATACGCCAAATTTATCGCGTACCAGCTTAGAAATGACCGGCGCATTGTTTAAAGCAAGAAAAGTGGAAATCGGCCGAGAAGTTTTCAAGTTAGGGGCCGTTAAAGTAAAAACAATTCACAGCGCCAGACCACAAAAATCGGCGCTGATGCGCTTCCCGTATATTGGCAATAGGGAAGTGTTCTTGACAACACTAGTGACTTGTTTAATGCATATTGTTATGCTACATAATTTAAAAGTCATGTTAGGTCGCCGAGGTCAAGTCAGGTCAAGTTCATGGCAGGCTAATGGAGGCAAACTTGGTCAACTGGAATGTGTCATAAATGCAAATGACTATCATGCAATTGATGTCACTTTACATTTTACGCCCTATACATCCCAGAATCTACTGTTTGTCATTGTGTGCCTAAGCATTTCCATCCTTTATTCATGTATTTCACTCCTTTATTTGCGAAGCCGATTGTGCCGAGCCGCCCAACGGAGCAGTCGGGATGGGAGCCCGGTTCCGGTAACTGGAGCAGGTAATGACCTAATAAAGTGCTCCTATATAGGTGACCTGAGGTCAAATGGCGGGTCTGACATCTGTATTGCATCATTAGTAATGTCCAAAACATCATTAATGCCAATTTTGGAGCATTTAAACACAACCACAGTGATCCATAACAATAACAAGCCAAGCCACACAAAACCAGAAAATTTTGATATTTTGACCTTATTTGACCTTGAAGATTTTAACCCAGTCATGCACTTTGCACACAATAGAGTTCACTATCGTGCCCATCCACCCTGTGAATTTCGTTGCTCTAGCCTTCATAGGAGCTGAGATCTTAGGGGGGGGGGATGGAATCCACCCCCTCTCCAGGGAATGTTATTTTCAGAGGCCCTCCAGGGCACGTGTTAATATCAAAACAAATGACAAAGGTACAAACATTGGTTAAAATTTAAGTCTGTAAAACATCACACTCCAAATGATAATACTTTGATGACAAATTTCAACATACTACTGTGCTCGTGTCGATATCTCACACCTAACAAAAAAACAACAACAATATTTTAACACTGGCAACATGTCTCCAAGGTGCCCTGTTCATCAGCTGAGAATGGGCAAGGTCAAACCTGAATCTTTCAGACACTGCAGTTTTTTTGTGTGGTAAATTTGCAATTAATGTCAATTTCTTTATCATCTTGTCAATTGTCATTTTTTAGAATCTCTTTCAGCAATGCCATGTTTTGAATGTAGATGTGCACTTCTGACCCTCAATAACTTGTAACATTGACTTTAACATTCTTGACATGAAATAAACATTCATTTCCTTGGCAATTGGATAATTTTCAGTTGGGAAGCAAAATAACACTCAAAAAGGTGCTTGGAGTTGAGTAGCACCACATAAAAAGTTGCATACCATAGTTGAACCTGCAAAAAATGATTCTTTGATTCAAATGAAAGTTTCCAAACAGTTTTTGTCCTTTAAATTTCTAACCTAGCCTGAACTGTTGTTGAAAAAAACTTCAAATATTTTGGGGAAAATTTCATTATTTTTTCTTCTTATTTATAACAAAAGGATAACATAGCCTATCCTACCCAAACTTAATCAAACCTAAAGAAATTGCTTCCATGGCAGTAAAATGTGTGCAAGAATTGACTTGTGGTTACCTTAAACTGTGATAATAATGGAGACTCTGGACACATCCAATTTGGGTTATTGTGACTGTGCAGACATATATATGCATATTGGAACAATATAGATGGAGGCAATGTCACCTAACAATTTGCATAAATTAGAAGCAATAACTAAATTAATTTCCCACAAGGGTTTTGATCATGAAATAGTTTTCAGAGGTGCTGTTGAAATAAGCATAATTACACTTCTTAGCATGAACACACAGAAATCTCTGATTTATGTGGAGTCTCCACTCGGCTCTATTGCATTTGGCACCAAGCATATAACTACCAGATGACAAATTGGCACCATGGACAAATTAGCAAAGGATACTGTTATCAGCCAAGTTCCCAAGGAACAGTAGATCAAATGATAACAAAAGTATACTTCATCAATGTCCACAAGGTTCATACATCCATGCCCGATACTCCCTATGTGCTCATACAAGAGAAAATATTCTGAACACAGTTTGTGAGTATAAAGCATGTGTGCCTACAGACTTCTTACTTGCAGTAAATTGCAGTATGAGTTTTGGATTTTAAAATGGTTTAACTAATATAATACTGAAACAATTGATCTAGCATTGCATTTTTGAAACACCAAAGGGCAATTGGTGTCAATTAAAAAGCTTAAAAAATTTACTGAAACTAATTCTTAGGAATATTAAATGTTATGAGTTTTGTAAATTTGTGCTTTAAGGTGCTTTATCCTGTTGAAATGTATCATTTCAATGCTGCAATGTTTATGAATGTGACTAAGATGGGAAAACTCCTTTTGTGTTCAAATACTTACTTTCGAAGTTGTGAGCAAAATAATGTCAAAAAGGGAGCTTCAAGTTAGGCAACAGCATGAAAAAAAATGTTTAAGAAAGCAGCATCACTAAACCCAATCTCTGGAGAAGAAAAAATGAGAAAAATTGCAAGAAATAAATTTTCCAAAAATTATCGACTTAAGAACCTAACCAATCCTAAGCCAGCCCACTTTTTAGGAAAAACAAGAACTTTTATCCATTCTAAAAATATTATTGAACTAAAAAATGTTCCAACTTAAAAACAAACTAACTTAACTCAAAATAACCTGGCCGATTTGCTTCCTGTAAACATGTTACCATCTTAAAGTACCATAATACCTATTTTTATCAAATCTCTGAATGTTTTAGCTGCAGGCAGATATGACTTAGAAGGATCTAGAGGAACTAGACAGGAGAGCAAATTGCTGTTGTAAAACCATTTTATGACCACCCGCCGATTCTTCCTTCATTTAATGGCCATCTCCATAGAAACGAGAAAATTATCCTCTTGATGTTGGATGAATTAAATATATTTCCACTCCACATCCTGGAACACAAAATATAAATCTGGACCAGATAAATCATGCATGCAGTGAGTTGGAATGGAATTCTGAATCAAATGGTATCGCCTCAAGGCAGTAAAAGCCAACAAAACAATTGACTCACCTTGAGTAGAATCCACACTTCCAGATTTTTCCGGAAGAAAGCATTCTATTTAAGGTCCTACACACTCTTGCTACTGATGGTAGGTCCTCTATGGGAACATAGCTGAGGACATGTTCCAATACCTCCACTGGGAGAAAAAGAAACTGATCCATACCAAGGGTGGTATATATAACGTCCACTTTTAGCAACCACGCGCACGCAGTGCGAACAAGCGCCCAACTGAGGCCGAGCGCACGCGTTCAAGATTCAAAATGGCCGCCGAAGTCGTGACCGGAACTTGGCGGAATATTATGGGAGGATGCCTGACCTTTTTCCCGCACGACGATATCGATAAGTACGAAGCGGATTTTGATGCAAAATGTAACAAGCGGTGTATTTTAATTAAAGTTGTAAGCTACAATCGTAAATAACATTTTCCTTGACATGCCTTTAAATAGCCCCCAAATGGCGTTGCAACCTTTACCCTGATCACGGGGCTTGAGGCTGTCTGCGGCCGCCGAGTCTCTCGCGGTCAAGGGGTGGAGCTTGTCCGCGGCCAATCAGCAGTGAGCAGGATGACGGCACACTGTTTGCGGCTGTCTGTGGCCGCCGCGGTTCCTGCGGTCGCTGTACCAGCGACCGCGAGCGACCGCAAGATTAGGGTCGCGATCTTGGCGCAATGGTGCGTAATTTTGCGCTGTTGAAAGATTAGTTGGGTGGCTCACTGTGATGTATGATTATGTGTAAGGCACTAGGCAGTTGAATTTTCTGGTGTCATGCAAAAATTTTAGGTGGTACTTTTCCATGGCATTGTGGTTTCTGGGTGGTGCTTTTCTATGCATCTCTAGGCCCCAATATTGAGTTTGTGAAAGCTAGGTGTTGTTAAGCCATTTCTCTATGTGGCACTGAAGCACCAACTGTTGTTGAAATTCCAGGCATGGAGCAGTGTCAGGATTAGTAAAACAGCTGTTTCTGGATGCTCAGCACGCATAATATTATCCTCTAAAAAAAGAAGTTCTTTCCCTTTTATCATTTGTATGTTTAATGGTGGTAGCATTGTGTGCTTTAAGGCATTCAAAAAGCAAGCTTTGCACACATTTTACCTAAATAGAGCAAACAAAGTGGTAGATTAAGCAGTAAATTTGTGATCCAATGCAATTTATTAATTCTTCAGATTTTTCCAATGCAATCCTTATGAATGTAGTTGACAAGATGTGCCACTCATTTCCTCTGCAAGTGCTTACTTTACCATTGGCAGGCAAAATACCACCAACAAATATGGCATTTAATTTGGGTAATATAGCTTGGCATATGCCACCTTCTTTGTATTCTGACAACCCAGCCTAACCTTACTGAACCTTCCATGTACAAAAAAGGGAGAAAATGTCACATAACCTGACCACCTGAAGCTAACTACCTAACTTCCGTACATTTGCGCATACGTACATCTGTCATACGTGCATTTGCGCTTAACTACATTTGTCATACGTACATTTGCGCCTAACTACATTTGTCATACGTACCTATGCGCTTACTTACGATTCCCATACGTACCTATATGCCTACGTACAATTGCTTCGGTACATTTCAGTATGGACATCTGCCACGCATACATTTGCTTTACGTACATTTGTCCGTTTACCCTACCAGTATGCTCGTTTTCACGATATTCCCCCTGTAAGAATCAAATTGCAATGTTGCTTGATGTGCAGATTGATATTCGCTTTGTGCTATTAATCGCTGCATATGCACACCCAGAAAAGTTTGGACACAAATAATCCAGCCGGTTATGAACGACCATCTTGGCTTGAATGCTTATGAGTGTCAGTTCATCCTAGACTAAATGTGTGCCACTTTTGAAGGAATTATAAGGAGTCCCACCCAAATGACCCCGCCCTCTGCTTTTATGCTGATGATGGTCAGCGCATCAATTACTCCGCTTGTACAAACCTTGAAGAAAATCTGAATAGTCCGAACTCAATGACCCTGACCTTTGACACTGAATAGCTCAACTGTTTAGCAACGCCGCCTTATCATTCATGCCCATGGTCGTCAGTTAATCCTGGACTACATGTGTGCCATTAACAAAATATATCAGTGGTCCGACCCCAATGATCTCGACCTTTGATCTTGAATAACCCAGGTGTTTATGAACTCTTAGCCTTTGTGCTCATGATGGTCCATGCATCAATTATGACTATTGCACCATTTTTTTAAGGGAATCTGAAGAATCCAACCTCAATGACTCTAACCTTTGACGTTGCATAGCTCAGCTGATCATAAACGCTCCTCTTAGCTTGTATGCTCATGTGAAGAAGAAGGCACTGAGAATGCTCGGGGCAATAAATAGGAATGTATCATACAGAAGTGAGGAAGTGATCAGGAAGCTTTACTGTGCATACGTCAGGCCACATTTGGAATACTGCATCCAAGCTTGGTCTCCTAGTTGTGAAAAAGATTGTTGGCTTTTAGAGAGAGTACAACAGAGGGCTACAAAAATGGTTAATGGCATAAGCAACCTGGCATATGAGGAAAGATTGAAGAAATTGAATATGTTTTCATTTAGATATAGAAGGCTGAGAGGAGATCTCATCGAGGTCATTACATTTGTCAATGGTCTGGAGAGGGGATACCTTGGGGAAATGTTTGACTTGAACAGAAATGATGCAATTAGAGGTCATAAATTCAAAATTAAAGTGAACCACAGCAGAACAAGGTTAAGGCAAACTTTCTTCACCAACAGGGTAGTGGAACACTGGAACCAGCTGCCAGAAAACATCGTCAGTAGCAGCACATTGAACATCTTTAAAAACAGCATAGACAATCATTATAAGAATAGAGGGCTTGCTTTTCAGTATTACAGGGAGGGCTGATTGACAGATTTGGTGGGTCAACTGGTTCAGTGTACAGAGTCCAACCAAGAAGGGCCCTTGTGGCTCATAGTTGCACTAATCTTTTATGTCTTTATGTCTTTATGTGATTAGTGTATCGAGTACTACCCATGTGCTAATTTCGAAGGAAATCTCGATGACCTTTGACCTTTGACCATGAATATCTCAGTGGTGTTTTGCAATGCGGCTTCTTGATTGTACTCACGATAATCAGTGTACCGAGCTCCACCAGCATGCTCGTTTTCACGATGTTCCACATGTAAGGATTGAATATCAATATAACTTGACGTGCAAGTTTTAAAAAGTGTTGTGTTTTTAATCGCTGCATTGGTTCAGGTTAATTTTTCCAGGAGAAGTTATGATTCACATAATTTTGCTTTTATGAACTTCCCTTCAGCTTTTTTGATCATGGTCGTAAATGCATCCAAGAGTACATTTGTGCCCATTTTGAAATAATTCTGAGGAGTACACGATATGAATGACCCAGACGTTTTACCTGGAATATCTCAGCAGTTTAAGAGTGCCCTGCTTAGCTTTTATAGTCATGATGATCAGTTCATCGAGTACTATGTGTTTACCAATTTTGAAGGAATTCTGATGAGTTTGTATTTCTTAGGTATTCGGCGAATTTGCGAACTGAATATGAATATGAATATGTCGCCCCATTGACGAATTTTAGGCAGGCCGGAACTAAACCGGCGGCATTCCTTTGTTTGGGGCCACTTGGTTTTTCTAGACACAAATCTTTATAACTTGTTCAGAATTTCCAGGCTGATGAATTTGGTAGCCTTTTTGAAGCACACATCAAATGCGGCCTGCCATCTGTCGGCACGCAAGTAAACTCTGGTGCCTAATGTTTACGATGTCATCTAGCGGTATAATTCAGAACTATTTTTGGAACTTATGAAGCCGGGTACTTGTGAATCCGCCCTATGTTTTGGAAGTTATCTGGCAGCTTTGGAACTTATGAGTCTTAGTACTTATGCTTTGGGTACTTGTGATAGGAACCCGCCGTTAAAGCAAAAAAAAATCCAGACAACACAGATTGGCGCTGGTGAGGTTCCCGTATATTGGCAAAGGGTAAGTGTTCTTGGCGACATTGGCGATTTATTTAATGTGTATTGTTATACTATGTAGTTTCAAAGTCATGTTTGGTCAGCGAGGTCAAGTCAGGTCAAGCTCATGACAAGTTAATGGAACCAAACTTGGTCAACTGGAATGTCGATATCAATGCAAATGTCCGTCAGGCTATTGATGTCACTTTGCACGTTAATGATCATACACATCTTGAAAACTACTGCTTGTCATTGTGTAACTAAGCATTTGAATACTGTATTCATGTACATCACTCCTTTCTTTGCGGAGCCGATTGCGCCGAACCGCCCAATGAAGCAGTCGGACGGGCGGCCCGGTTCCGGTAACTGGGGCTAGTAATGACCTGATAAAGTGCTCATATATAGGTGACTTGAGGTTAAATGCCTGGTCTAGCATCTGCATTGCATCATTACTAATGTCCAAAACATCCTTGGTGTCCATTTTGGAGCATTTAAACACAATCGCGACGATCCATAACAATGACAAGCCAATCCACGCTAAACCAGACAATTTTGACATTTTACCTCATTTGACCTTGAAAATATTGACCTAAGGTCATGAAATCTGCACACAATGGAGTTCACTAAAGTATCCATCCATCCTGCGAATTTCGTTGCCCCGGCTGTAATCGGAGCCGAGATCTTATGGGGGCGGTATCCGCCCCTCCAGTGTACGTCATTTTCTGAGCCCCTCCAGGGCGCGTGTTAGGTTATGTTGCATTTTTAGTTGATTTTTAAACATTGCTTTTTATGAAATTCAAAGGCTCTTTTTGGTGTTACTTTGCCCACAAACTGAAAAGTAAACAATTTCACAGAAAATGGGTGGTCCTAATCGGTGTCAGCCACATTCATAAACATTGCATGGGAAAGGTATATTCTAAGGATTCATAAAACGCCTTCAGGCGTGAAATTTACAACCTAACCATCCATGTCAGAATTTGTTGAAAGGATATTTGTTTTAATCTAAAAAGCAACTAAAAATGGACCAAACATAGCCAAACCTAATTTGTTCTTGCAAAAAATAGATTTATTGGGAACATTTACTTCTTAAAGCTTTTAATAATTTTTTTTTCCACCAATAAGAAAAACCTAACCTCACCTAATCTAGCCAAGCTTAACCAAACCTAACCCTATATGGTTGGTTCATGGAGGTAAAATGTGTAAAACTTGTTTTGTGGATACCTTAACCCGCGCCGTACCTGGGGGTCTTCAACCGCCACCTCCCCTTCATGTTCTTTTTTGCGGATAGTAAAGGAACGGCGCGGGGAAGCGCGCCGAAATTTGGCATACCTTTTCCCACATCAAATCGACATGTTATGTCAAACTTTTGAAGTCAGGTCATTTAGGGTCAACGAGTTAATCTAGGTCAAGTGAGGTCACCTCCAGAAAGTTAAACCAGCCGTCACGCTTTAACGGATGCAAATATTTTAATGAAACTTTCAGCGTTTGCTTATCTTTAGGGATGCAACAAAACGTGCGATATACATTTTTCATTTTTTCCGTTTTTGACTGCTTATACATTTTGCATATTTGCCTATCGGGGTTCAAATCGAAGATTATGGTTCAAGTGAGCATTTTTATTGGAGCAAGTTGACTTCAAACAACGTTTATCGGTCTGCTCTACCGAGTAGAACAGGAAAATTGATAAAAAATTGAAAACTCAAAATATTGAACTATAAAAAAGATTTTGAGAGCCAAAAACATTATAGCTCTGGTCGATATCGCTGTCCTATTTTATTCCAAATAATTTTTTTTCTCAAATATACTCCAAAATGAACTCCCCAGAGCCAAAAATATGATGTAAGTCGTGAAAAGTTGTGTAAATTTAGCCACCCTAGTGATGTCACTTTTGAAGGATACCGTTTTGGGGGCTGGATCCGGGCCCAATTTGTCAAGCGTTTTCCGATGACACCTCTTTCGTTTTCGTGCGACGCTTAGTTTGGATTTTAGAGGGGGGTTACTATCCCCTCAGAAACAGGGTGTGAGGATCTGATCGGATAGACGGGGCGGGATTAACACGCTCTCTGGAATTCTTCTGAAAATTACGCGCACTGAAGGCTAGCGGATTTCTCCCCACCCCCTAAGATGTCGGCTCCTATTAATGCTGGAGCAACGAAATTCACAAGGTGGAAGGGTACAGTAGAGAACTCTATCGTGTGCAAATTTCATGAACTTAGATCAATATCTTCGAGGTCAAATGAGGTCAAAATTTCAAAATTGTCTGGTTTTGCGTGCCTTAGCTTGTCATTGTTCTGGATCGCTGTGTTTAAGTGCTCCGAAATGGGCATCAATGATGTTTTGGACATTACTAATGATGCAATGCGATGTTAGACCTGGAATTTGACCTCAGGTCACCTATATAGCAACACTTTATCAGGTCATTACCTGCTCCAGTTACCGGAACCGGGCCGCCCGCCCGACTGCTCCATTGGGCGGCTCGGCGCAATCGGCTTCGCAAAAAAGGAGTGAAGCACATGAATAAAGTATTGAATCATTGTGGTACATAATGACAAACAGTAGTTTTCAGGATGTGTAGGGAGTAAAATGCAAAGTGACATCAATCGCATGACAGTCATTTCCATTTATGACAAAATTCCAGTTGACCAAGTTTGGTTCCATTAACCTGTCATTAACTTGACCTGACTTGACCTCGGTGACCCAACATGACTTTGTAACTACATAGCATAACCATACACATCAAACAAGTCGCTAGTGTTGCCATGAACACTTCCCTTTTGCCACTATGCAGGAAAGGCATCAGCGCCGATTTTTTTAGTCTGGCGTTTTTTTTTACTTTAACGGCCCCTAACCAAAAAAAATGTTCGAATGATTTTGGTTTTCGTGCTCTAAGCGGCGCGCCGGTCATTTTTAAGCATGCACGCAAACTATGGTGTATATCAGCCGGTAAAATCTGGAGCTATGTACAATAAACTGGAGTGGTGGGCGGATTTCGCTCCCCCTCCAGGGTGCGTGTTAAAGTGCAATAATACCCAAAACATAAGGCAATAATCACAAATTCTAGGAATGTACCTATGCACCTATGTAGGTATGTACTAAATAATAGGCAAAGCTTGTCTGTCGTTATTAGATTTGAAACTTTTCCGAACGAAAGGGTGATGAAGCTTACCAAAGGCCAATACATTTTTCATCCAACAGACTTAAAAAAGGGGCTAACCTATCATCAGAGTATTTCCTTGTTGAGCATGGTCATCCAGATCAGCATCCGAATGTACAGTGGTATCGCCGTAATGGTAAACTTGCAGTGCATGGCAATTTTTGAGTTCTTGAAATTCCTTTTTCTGATGCAATGCTCGTAAATATTGTCAACATGAGGTGACCACTCATTTCCTTTGGAAGTGCATACTATTTTTTTCAGTCGGGAGGCAAAGTAACACCAAAGAAGGGGCTTAGATTTGAGTAAGATAGCATCAAAAGTGATGTTCAAAGTAGCAAAAATAATAAGGTAGCCTAACTTAACCTAACCTAGCCTAACCTTCCATGCAAGAAAACAAATTACTTAAAAATGGAAAGTTTTCAAACAACTTTTGCATAAAAAGATTCAACTTAAAAAATTCATCTAACCAACCCAGCCTGCCCCATTTTTGAAGGATCAGTTTCCTGGAAAATATCCCCAAAATTGTTTATTTTAATAAATAATTGCTCCAACTTAAAACAGAAGTATAGGCTAGCCAAACCCAACCAAACCTAACCTATTTGTCTGACTCACGAGTGTACATGTGTTAAACTTATCTCATAGATAGGCAGGTACCTACCTTAAACTGCAATAAAGCACTCAAAGTTTGATCGCCCGGTTCTACCACCCGAATCTCTCTTACCTGCGAACCCACCAGTTATCTCTTGTTCAGGGTCTAAATACCTACATTCCTCCTCTTCCTATTCATCTTGAGACAAAAATCAGCCAACGTAGCCTGCCTCTTTATGTTAGCGACCCACATCAACATACGAAACATGCTGTTCAACTGGACCTAACTGGACACACGCACAAAACATCCAGTTCAAATTTCGCTTTTGAAATCTGGCTCACTGGGTTTGCTTGGGGTGGGTCTACTCTGTTGCCCTGGGCTGTTGCCGTGACCATATTCAGAAACTACCGAACCAAATTCCACCAAACCTCCACCAATCGATTCAGTTGGGTCGATTTATGTGGGACTTTGAATATGGGGACTCTTACCATTACGCAAAGCTATAAAATTACCGCTCAAACTTGGAGCGGCCATTTTGAAATCATTTTGAAAGTTTGCCGTGCCCATGCTCATAAACCGCTGCACCGAATTGAACGAAACCTTCACCAATCGATGCAGCATAGTCGATTTACTTGTGACTTTAAAATATGGTGACCTTGACCTTGACCTAAGGTCGCTGATTAAGTACATCTTTATTTTGAATTGTTGCCGTGACCATGCTCAAACTACTGAACCGAATTTCGTGAAACCTTCACCAATAGACGTGACATGGTCGATATACTTGGGACTTTTGAATATGGTGACCTTGGCCTTAGGTCAAGGTCATCAAAAAACACAAAATCATTTTTAAGACTTTAACCACGCCCATACTCTGCAACTACACAATACAATTTCATGAAACCTTCACAAATCGACGTAACGTGTTCGATATACGTGGGGCTTTGAATATGTACTTGATCTTAGGTCAAGGTCACCAAAATCCACAAAATCGTTTTCTTGCCTATTTGACACGCCCATGCTCCAAAAGTACCGAACTGAATTTGATGAAACATTCACCAATCGACGTGGAATGGGCCATATATTCTGGAGTTTAAATATGGTGACCTGGCCGTCGGTTAAGGTCATCAAAAATACATAAAACTCATTTTAATGGTTGTTGCGCCGCCAATGCTCCGAAAGTACGGAACCGAATTTCATGAAACCTTCGACAATCGACGTGCCGTAGTCGATATACTTGGGACTTGTCAATATGGTGACCTCAGCCCTAGGTCAAGGTCATGAAAATGCATAAAACTCATTTTAATGGTTGTTGCGCCGCCCATGCTCCGAAAGTACGGAACCGAATTCCATGAAACCTTCGCCAATCGACGTGCCGTGGTCGATATACTTGGGACTTTCAATATGGTGACCTCGGCCTTAGGTCAAGGTCATCAAAAGTGTAACAACTTATTTAATTTTAATATATGAAAGTACGAAACCGAATTTCATGAAACCTTCGCCATATAGGTAAGCAATCATTCAAAGCCTCCACCCATGTTGATGAAGGTATACAGTCTTGCCTCCACCCATCGTAAGAAAACTTTCCTTAAACTGGAACAGCAAGTGAACAAGCAAGGAGTGAAAAAGAC
This sequence comes from Imbricaverruca yamaguchii, assembly GCA_034440575.1. NCBI lineage: Eukaryota > Metazoa > Arthropoda > Thecostraca > Neoverrucidae > Imbricaverruca > Imbricaverruca yamaguchii. The sequence continues at coordinate 44,349 of JAOTOL010000488.1, read as the reverse complement.
GAAGTGCATTACGGATACCACAGCTCACCAAACGACCGAAATATAAACGTATTGCAGTACCATACATGGCATTAAATAGCAAATGCGGGCACAGCCTAACACGACCACGCACCTAGAAGACAGCAGCAGATCCAAGGGAAATACGTTGACCTTGGGAGCCCATAAATAGTGATGGTCAATCATGTTATATAAATTTGTTGTAAAGTAGTTACTGGGAACAACGTATGGCTTGGTCGGCGTTATGTAAAGGATATAAATAACAATCATCATATTCAAGCGCCGAAAGTATATTGACCGCGTCACGTCGACTTGCAAAGGTTTCATGGAATTTGGTTTCGTACTTTCATAGTATGGGCGGCGCAACAACATTAAAATGAGATTTATACACTTTTGATGACCTTGACCTAGGGCCGAGGTCACCATATTGAAAAGACCCAAGTATATCGACCACGGTACGTCGATTGGCAAAGGTTTCATGAAATTCGGTTCCGTACTTTCGGAGCATGGGCGGCGCAACAACCATTCAAATGAGTTTTATGCATTTTGTATGACCTGACCTGGGGCCCAGGTCATCATATTGAAAAGTCCGAAGTATATCGACCACGGCACGTCGATTGGCGAAGGTTTCATGAAATTCAGTTCCGTACTTTCGGAGCATGGGCGGCGCAACAACCATTAAAATGAGTTTTATGCATTTGTGATGACCTTAACCGAGGGCCAAGGTCACCATATTTAAACTCCAGAATATATCGCCCATTCCACGTCGATTGGTGAATGTTTCATCAAATTTGGTTCGGTACTTGGAAGCATGGGCGTGTCAAATAGGCAAGAAAACGATTTTGTGGATTTTGGTGACCTTGACCTAAGGTAAGGTCACGATATTCAAAGCGCCACGTATATCGAACACGTTACGTCGATTTGTGAAGGCCTCATGAAATTGTATTGGATAGTTTCAGAGTATGGGCGTGGTTAAAAGTCTTAAAAATAGTTTTATGCTTTTGATGACCTGACCTAAGGCCAAGGTCACCATATTCAAAAGTCCCAAGTATATCGACCATGTCACGTCTATTGGTGAAGGTTTCATGAAATTCGGTTCAGTAGTTTAGGAGCATGGTCACGGCAACAATTCAAAATAAAGATGTACTTAATCAGCGACCTTAGGTCAAGGTCAAGGTCACCATAATTTAAAGTCCCAAGTAAATCGACTATGCTGCATCGATTGGTGAAGGTTTTGTTCAATTCGGTGCAGCGGTTTATGAGCATGGGCACGGCAACACTTTGAAAATGATTTCAAAATGGCCGCCCAAGTTGAGGGGTAATTTTATAGCTTTGAGTAATGGTAAGAGTCCCCATATTCAAAAGTCCCACATAAATCGACCCAACTGAATCGATTGGTGAAGGTTTGGTGGAATTTGGTTCGGTGGTTTCTGAATATGGTCACGGCAACAGCCCAGGAACAGAGTAGACCCACCCGTTTGCTTGCCCGTTACTGGCTAAACAAAATTCATGAAGCTATCTGACTAAGAAATAATGAAACTCCTGATTTTGTCAACTCTTGCTGTAAGCAGAACTTAAACAGCACAGTACCCTCGATGTGCGTCAGAATCTGCTATGCTACTATATTGGGCTTCCAAGCAATTATGTAAATGCCTTTAAAATTGGAGATTCCTTCACCAGGACCGCTGTTTGCAAAGTTATCGTATATTAATTTAGGGTACTTCTGTTGGTTTCGGGGGAGAGGCAAAAGACATGATGGCCCCCCTTTAAGGCGTTTCGAGGAGGCCATGGCCGGAATGCCCCCACTTGTATCCGCCAGTGCATATGAAATGTAGAAATCCATTTTTGAAATATGTGGACAGCGGCGTTATTTTGAGAATGCATTGTGCCCGATTGCCCATTTCAATATTTATTAAATCGATCTCCTTGAAAACGGTGCTAATAAAACATTCAGATAGGATTATGGCTGGTTGCATGTGTGTGACTCGGAATAAGTCAAAAGGGCGTGAACTCGCGATCATTTACAAGCTCGATTTAATAAGTCATTCTTCTCTACAACTACCAGTATTTAAACAATTCATGTAGGCGAAATCATTCATAAATTGAGGTTGCCACATTCTAAATGCCCACTTGTTGTATTTATATTGTACAGCAAACTTAAGCAATGCGAAATTTGAGATACCATGCAAAACCTTTCAGGCGCAGCCACCAGAGCTGCAGTACACCCCTCAGTTGATCTAAATTCATACCGTTGTTTTAGGGATATTAAATTTCAGCCTGGATGTACACATCACTGGACAACGAAAAGCCGTGATAGTAGTATCAGTTGTAATTAGGTGTTTTAGTACTTTTAATCCAACTGTCCCAATTGGATGCATTTTGTCATCAGGGTCTTTGCTAAGCAGATATAAGCAGCTACATATACCATGAGCATACCATATGACCGAACCATTTGTGTTGAGCGACATAATTGTAATTAAAGGTTTAACGTGATGCCAATGCTACTATGCAGTTAACCAGCTGAAGACCCACTCGGGTCAGGTGGCATGCTTGTCAAGTGCCTTCTCAGGTCACGTAAGAGCATCACTCGTCACTCGTCACGTCATCACTCTTCAAATTACTCCTCATGCTATCTTGTCAGGTCGCATCACGATGAATGATGGGTGATGTGCTGATGATGATTCATGCCAAATGATGGATGGGCCATGGCCCCCTGCTTCCACCCTATTCTTACGCCTATGCTTCCAGACGTAGCCGCCAGAGCAGCGACACCAGCATGCAGGATTCCTGCGTGCATGTGTCGCTTCTCTGGCGCGAGCAATCCATGTCCTACAGTAGGACATGGATTGCCCGCGTGGCTAGTCGCGTTGATGCCTTTATTTTGTTCCCCAAAGTTTGCTGGAAAATAAGATGGAAGGAGTTTATTGAATTTATTTACTCGGTGCTGATAAAAAATGAGCACGTATAGCGCATACAGTGATTCATGCCAAATGACACTTAAGAGCTTCTTGCCAAATAATACTTTTATGCATGCATAACACACTCATAGGGCTCCTGCTAGATGGGATGTATACATGTTTAATACACTGATAAATTCCTGTTAAATAAAAGGAAGATACATAAAGACATAAAGACATAAAAAATTAGTGCAACTATGAGCCACAAGGGCCCTTCTTGGTTGCACTCTGTACACTGAACCAGTTGCACACCAAAACTGTTAATCAGCCCTCCCTGTAATACTGAAAAGCAAGCCCTATATTCTTATAATGATTGTCTATGCTGTTTTTAAAGATGTTCAATGTGCTGCTACTGACGATGTTTTCTGGCAGCTGGTTCCAGTGTTCCACTACCCTGTTGGTGAAGAAAGTTTGCCTTAACCTTGTTCTGCTGTGGTTAACTTTAATTTTGAATTTATGACCTCTAATTGCATCATTTCTGTTAAATTCAAACATTTCCCCAAGGTATCCCCTCTCCAGACCATTGACAAATTTAAAGACCTCGATGAGATCTCCTCTCAGCCTTCTATATCTAAGTGAAAACATATTCAATTTCTTCAATCTTTCCTCATATGCCAGGTTGCTTATGCCATTAACCATTTTTGTAGCCCTCTTTTGTACTCTCTCCAAAAGCCAACAATCTTTTTCATAGCTAGGAGACCAAGCTTGGATGCAGTATTCCAAATGTGGCCTGACGTATGCACAGTAAAGCTTCCTGATCACTTCCTCACTTCTGTATGATACATTCCTATTTATTGCCCCGAGCATTCTCAGTGCCTTCTTCCTGGCTTCCTTGGTCTGTTCTGATGCTCCCAGTTTTGTGTTTAGAATAACACCTAAATCCTTCTCCTGTTGAGTCACTGATAGCACTTGGCCACCCATCAAGTATGGAGCCTTCATATGCTGCTTACCTACATGCATGATTTTGCACTTATCAAAGTTAAATTTCATTTGCCATTCTTCGGACCACTCCACAAGTTTGTCTAAGTCTTTTTGCAGCGAGATATGCTCATCCTGACCTGTTATTGCTCTAAAGACCTTCAAATCATCCGCAAATTTCAAAACTTTACTGCTTAGGCCACTTTCAATGTTATTTACAAATATAATGAACAGTAATGGCCCTAGTACTGACCCCTGGGGGACTCCACTAAGAACATTTTGCCATGATGACTTTGTACCATTTAGCATCACTCTTTGCTGTCTATCTGAAAGCCACAACTCTATCCATTTTAAGATACTACCTGCAATACCATTGGACTGAAGCTGTATCATTAACCGTTTATAGGGTACCTTGTCAAAGGCCTTACTAAAGTCAAGATATGCTACATCAACCTGATTTCCCTGATCAAATTGTTCTGTGGCGAAGTTCAAAAACTCCAAGAGGTTTGTGAGACACGATCGTCCTTTTCTAAACCCATGTTGAGTATTTTGAATCAATCTGCTACCTTCCAGATAACTAACTATTATATCCTTGATAATTGATTCGAGTACCTTGCATACTAGGGATGTGAGACTTATTGGCCTATAGTTTTCAACTTTCCCTCTTTCTCCTTTCTTGAAAATAGGAACTACATTTGCCTTTTTCCAATCGGTTGGAATTTCATTATGTGAAACTGATCTACAAAATATTATACTAAGTGGAAATGCCAGTTCCTTTTCAGTTTCCCGCAACACCCTAGCATAAATTTCATCAGGTCCTGCTGCCTTATTTTGCTTTATTTTCCTGATATGATTGTAAACAACATCACTATCAATGAAATCAACATCATTTGTCAGATCCCATGTCACTGAACTATGGTGTATGGTCGGCAGATTGGTCATATCTTCCAATGTAAACACTGATTTGAACTGCTTGCTCAGCTCCTCAACCATCTCACTATCCTCACCCAATGTAGTCCCGTTTACTTCCAGTGGACCAATTGTGCTAGAAACTTTACTCAGCTTGTAGAAACTAAAGAACTTTTTACTGTCCCCATTACAGTTTCTAGCTAAATCCAGTTCTTTGCTCGCTTTGCTGCTCTGGTTTTTTGCTTCGCAGTGTCTAGCTTTTCGATACGCCTTTAGATTAACGACATTTGAGGCTTCTTTAAAAACTCTAAATGCAGTTTTCTTAGCCTTAATTGCTTTTATCACGTCTGGTGTAAGCCATGCTGGCTTTCCTACCCTTCTTTGCGTCTTTGCTTTTGGGGGACATGTCTAATCTGAGTTTCCTTCAAGTAAGATTTGAACTTTTCCCACATTTCACAGGCATTTAAATTGGAGAATTCTTCTTCCCATCTGATGGCACTTAAAGCCTCTCTCATGCCGTTAAAGTCTGCTCTGTTGAAATTTGGAACCTTTACCAAATTATCCTTGATAATTTCCCCTACATGTGCCTTGAATCTAACTATGTTATGGTCACTTTTTCCCAGAGTTTCGCCTACAGTCAAGTCTTGAACCAAGTCACTTAAATCCGAGAATACAAGGTCCAAGAATGAACCATGCCTGGTAGGTTCCGATACAAACTGGTGTAAGAACAGGTCCTCTTCCAGGCATTTCCTAAACATTTTGCATGATGGGGTGCCAACACCAGTATATTCATAACCTTTTAGATTAAAGTCACCGAGAATAAGGCACTTCCTCTTAAAGTTTCTACTGATTTCCTCACAAATCACCTTGTCAAGCTCCAGTTGCTGAGAATGTGGATGTGAGAACATAATGAGAATGTGAGAACATACATAACACACCTAGCATGTCCTGCTAAATATCACACATACGTGCATAGCATACTTAAACATTCCTGCTAAATAACACATGCATGTATAACACGGACATAGATTCATTCTAAATAACGCGTATGTATGTGTCAATGACTCAGAGATTCCTGCTAAGTAAGAATTTGATGTATTTGTAACAAACTCAAAGATTACTACTTAATAACATGTATGCGTGCAGACAGGGGTGTCGATTTTTTAAAAACATTGGGGGCCGAAGTACCAACACACTAGACCCCCCCTCCCAAAAAAAGAGGAAAGGACTCATCAGATTTCGCCCACTATATTTTCAGATTTCAGAAATTCTGAGTTTTTTCCACGATGTGTATGTTTATGTTATTCGGCATCCTTACCAACGGAGAAAATCGTCCAATAACTGATGAAGTCACACAATTAACCCGTCCCGTCTCGGGGGGGGGTCTTCAACCCCCTCCTCAGGTTTTTCGCGGATAGCGGACGAACAGCGCGCGGCATCGCGCCCAAATTTGGCATACCTTTTCCCACATCAATTTGACATGCTGATTCAAAATGTTTAGGTACTGTCATCTAGGGCCAACGAGTTAGTTAAGGTCAAATGAGGTCACCTCCAAAAAAGTTCAACCAGTCGTCACGCTTTAACGGATACAGATATTTTAATGAAGCCTTCAGCGTTTGCTTATCTTTACAGATGCAACAAAACGTACGTGTTGAATTTTTTTTTCGTTTTTGACTACATACAAATTTTGCGTATTTGCCATATTGCAGCCAATATACAGGATTCTGGCTAAACTAAGCATTTTTTGTAAGGGCAAGTTGACTTCCAACAACGTTTCTCGGCCTACTCTACCCATCGGAAAAGGAACATTAAAGAAAACTTGAAAACTCAAAATTTTCATATTTCAATAAAAGTATTTATTTATTTTTATTTTTGGGGGCCAAAACAATTTATAGCCCTGGTCGATTTCACTGTCCATTTCTCATTCTAAATAAATTTTGTTTTTCCATATGTCCCAGCAAATTAACTCCCCAGAGGGAAAAAAACAAACGTAAATCGTGAAAAGTCGTGAAAATCTAGCCCCCTGGTGACGTCACTTTTGGGGAAATTGTTTTGGAGGGTGGACTTGGACCCTACTCGTCGAGCGCTTTCCGATGACACCTTTTTCGTTTTCGTGCGATGCTTAGTTAGGGGTCTTCAACCGCCCCCCCCCCACGAGACGCTGTGTGAACTGTGAGGATTTGATCAGAAAGACGGCGCGGGTTAAAAGAGCAGTGCACAGTAGGGTGTGTCACGAAGGACCTTTTTTTGGAAATTGCACTTTGCTTAGTGAAATTATCGTGCAGATCACCTTTAAAAAACCTGTGGTCGAAACCAAATCGAAATCAAACAATAAACAAAATATGCGACAGGCCAATAAAGAAACAAATTTGCCGGGCGTCCGGCGTTGAAGTCTCCAGTGATGGCGCTCCGTTGCGATTGGCATCTAACACCACGCGTCCGGCCACCATCGGAGCGCCGCCGCGGCGCTGTGACGAAAAAGGCGGCAGTCGGTGCGGTGGATGACTGATGAATGGATTCTGGTGATGAAGCTCATTAATAAAACTGAATGAAAGTGTTTAGTGGGGTAAAAAGCTTTTGATAAGCACCAGTCGCTTAATAAGTTGCCTGGATATCTGACGCATGAAAGAAAGGTTCACTTTACGTCGCTTGTTCGTTCCATTTTCAACCAGTAGATCTATCGGCGTATAATGCTAATATTTTCACCTTTGAAAGCTTGAACATCTTCAAAATTCCTCGTCTGTTTACATCGAAGACCAATTAAATCATTCCGAGACACTTGATATCTTATTGTTATGACAAATAGACCAAGTGAAATCGGCATCATGCTCTGTTCCACTACTACCGAAGGAGACGGGCATACAGCGACGGCACCTTTTGTACGAGCGGCCACATTTATTGTACGAACTATCATTTTATAACTGTACTACTTGTCTACATGCTCGACAGAAAACCCGACATGAAATCCTTTTTGCTGCTGAGCACTGGCATTGCTGACCTGTGTTTCAACTTCGCCACAATGTAACCGTGGCGGGCCTCTTCACCAATTACCTTCAAAGACGCCTCGGTCACCACTTTCGCCATCCGTTCCACCGTCTGACTGTGTACGTGGTATGGCGGTACTTCGAGAGGACTCGCGATGATGTCTAGTAAGTCATCATCGGACAGTTGTTGCGTCAAGGGCGGCTCGGTTATCGCCTCATTACACTAATCAATCAGCTCCATGATGCTGTTTGCCCCCATATTCACTTTTGGAAGCTTGAACTTCCGCACTTCGTCAGTATCACTATCGACTTGAGTTCTGCGACATTGCTGGATTTGAGTGACTGCCCTTTCCCGTGTGGCTTGATCTTGGGGCGCTGCCATTGCTAGCAGTACTGCCTCAGGGTGACACCAGTAGCTGTTGCGCTGTATTACCGGGTGCACCATGGCCGCTATCTCAGGTCGCAAACTTTTGAGAAGTTGCACGCTGTGCAGCGCATTGCCAGGACCGTCAGAACATTTCCAGTTCTTCTTGATGCAGAACCACATGGGAGTATAGTGGCACACGATGAACTCCGCTAGCATTCTCAGACTGTCTGATGGCTGTTCGGTTGATATGTAGAGCCGGAGAATTCGCGCCGCCAGACTCAGCCACCTGGAGTGGTTTAGTGGACCGATCTTCATTTTCGCAGTTCTATCTGAGATACTGGACTGGACAGTCTGGACAGATATGTACAGTCTGGACACTACGCGCCAGACTGTACATAATAGCCTGATCTGAACTTAGGTCACTGAGAATCTCCTGCGTCATTTCTGAAACATTTCCGCCATCGATTGGCTCAAAATGGACCACTGGCAAGGTTACTACTGTGCCTGCAGCAGCCCGGCCAATCAGCCCACTAAACGACTTAGGTCCTGTTGTGACTCCATCTAACTGGCTAAATACTGCACGAAGATTAAGTTCATTTGCATGAAGTTGGCACACAAACCAGTGGACGGGGCGTTTTTCCGAGCTCAAACAAACGGATAACACCACCTTTTTGGCCAGTATTAACTCTCGTGCCGTCACAGCCAAGCACATAAACATCCGTACCAAACTCATATGCCACGGCGTTCAGGTCCTGAAAAATGTCCTCCGCTTTCCCAGTCTGTGGGGTAAAATGTCCTAAATATGCACTGTCTGGCTCAGATACAACCACAATGTGCTCTTCCGTCTTCTTTGAACTGGCTGTCACAGGCGTGTCGTCTTTTCTACCGTCGAAGTAGAGACCAGATACACGACCTGCATGGTCCTCATTGCTCTGGGCTACTACCTCTCTTCTAATCCGATCCCTTGCTCGCCATACTTTTTTGCTATCCACTATGCAGTCCATATCGTCAGAAGTGATCCGACCAATGTCCACTTGGAAACCGTTTATGGTCACAGCACACGCACGATTAGACACTCCGTACCGATCTGCTGCTAGAGCCGTATTTAGCAGTTCGTCTGTGTTACTGTTCACCATATACTCTGACTCATTGACTACAGATGTGAGCGATGATGAATCTGTGGCGGAATCTTGGTCTGAATGAGAATCTAGCTGGGTCATTCCAGAAGGTCCCGGTTGTGGTGATGTGACTCTCTCGGCGGTCAGACGCCTCCTTTCGTCCATGGCGCGTCGACGAGTGGTTTCACGGATATCTGCGGTGCCGATTTGCATTTGGCGAGGTCCTCTCTGGTCTTGGACAAAGGGAAACTCCATTCGTGGCACTTTGTCGGCCATCGCACATTTGCAGCTATCGATATCAGCACATTTTCGCGATATCGCGATATCACATTTAGCACATCGATATCAGATATCAGCACGGCTCGTGTCGCCCTCGTTAATAGGTTGTCCCTACTGCTGATAATCCCGATTTCCCTTGAAACTTGAGTAACCAAAAGGAACAGGAGACTTGGATTGACTAATAAAACAGGGATGTATGGCATGCGAAGCTATTTTGTGTCGTTAGTGCGTACGCAATTTATTCGAATGATGATTCATAGCACTGTGAAAGGTGGAGCACAGACAAAGGAAAGTAGAGCGATCAGCCCTTCAGTGAAGTTTAATCTTTACAATCAGATAAATCCCGGCTCCCCTGATCTGTTTTTGAATTACCAGAATCCATTCACAAGTCATTCACAGCACCGACTGCCGCCTTTTTCGTCATAGCGCCGCGGCGGCGCCCGACGGCGGCCGACGCGTGGTGTTAGATGCCAATCGCAACGGAGCGCCATCACTGGAGACTTCAACGCCGGGCGCCCGGCAAATTTGTTTCTTTATCGGCCTGTCGCATATTTTGTTTATTGTTTGATTTCGATTTGGTTTCGACCACAGGGTTTTCTTAGGTGATCTGCACGATAATTTCACTAAGCATAAGAAAAACCGTTCAGGCGACACACCCTAGTGCACAGTACATGTCAACATAACAGCTCTGAGTAATAGCATGCGACTGCAGCTTCATACAGTGGGGTCCGATCTATCGTCATCGTCATCGTCATCGTCATCGTCATCGTCATCGTCATCGTCATCGTCATCGTCATCGTCATCGTCATCGTCATCGTCATCGTCATCGTCATCGTCATCGTCATCGTCATCGTCATCGTCATCGTCATCGTCATCGTCATCGTCATCGTCATCGTCATCGTCATCGTCATCGTCATCGTCATCGTCATCGTCATCGTCATCGTCATCGTCATCGTCATCGTCATCGTCATCGTCATCGTCATCGTCATCGTCATCGTCATCGTCATCGTCATCGTCATCGTCATCGTCATCGTCATCGTCATCGTCATCGTCATCGTCATCGTCATCGTCATAGTCATCGTCATCGTCATCGTCATCGTCATCGTCACCGTCACCGTCACCGTCACCTTCGCCATAGCCCTCCTCCCCTCATTCCACACACCAACAAGCACACATCGGCTTAAATAAAAATACTTCGACGATCAGGTGCCGGCTAAAACACACCGGCCTTGATGGAGTATCGGAGCACAGCAGACCTGAACGGTGGTGAGGATAGGTGAAGGTCTTTCCTGGTGCCTAACATTAGGGAGGGACGAAGCCAAAGATTTGGTGGGGTGAGTTCAGGATTTTGGATCAAGAGAGGAAAGTAATCAAAAGAGGAACGATGAGACGCCGGCAAACAAAGAACGTTGCGTAAAAGGCCGATACATACACAGCATACAGGTTCATGGCATGCGTACCTACATGCATACATACATGCATGCATAACAAACAGAAGGACATTTGGAGGGTGAGCAGCTTCGTAGCCTACGAAGCTCCACTGCCCACCTGCGACCTGAAACGAAGCGGAGGCCCGGCGTCCAGGGCAGGACTTGGGCGTCAGGCCAGACCTTGCATGTGTAGGCGTATGTTTAAGTTACAGCTTCGAAACCCTGATAAGGGGACAACCAAGCTGTTTGGAAAACCAATAGATAAAAGTGATCAAGTACAATCCAAAGGGAAAACCGTTAATTTTTGCCAAATTGGATTGTTCCCTGCCTACCTAGTGTGAAATAACATATATATATATATATATATATATATATATATATATATATATATATCCTCGTGATATGCATATATGTTTATGATAGTGTCTGGCCTCAAAGTATTTACTGCTAATGTTACTTGCTGTTTGGTGCCGTGCAGAAAGGTAAATAAGATCTCAAGGAACACCGGGTGCTTGTTATCGAGAAGGCTTCGCAGAGAAGTGGATGTCGATATCAGAAAAGGAGAAGGAAATCTTGGGTCAGTTTTGTGTGTCCGAGTCGGATTCGGGCAAGGAGGATCTAGTGTGCGCGAGATTGTGTGTGTGTGTGCTGTCGGGAAGAGGGCCATTTGAAGAAAAGGAGCTTAACACGCGCCCTGGAGGTGGGGGGGGCGAAATCCGCCCACCCCTCCGGGTTTTCGTAGATAACTCCAGATTTTACCGGCCGATATACGCCATTATTTGTGTACCTGCTTAGAAATGAACGGTACGTTGCTAAAGTAAGAAAAACGAAAATCGACGGAAAAATGTTTCGAGTTAGGGGTCCGTAAAGTCAAAAAACGTTTCTCAGTGCCAGACCACAAATATCGGCGCTGGCGCGCTTCTCGTATATTGGCAAAAAGGAACTGTTCTTGGCAACATTAGCGACTTATTTGATGTGTATTGTTATGCTACATTGTTTCAAAGTCATGTCAGGTCACCGAGGTCAAGTCAGGTCAAGTTCATGACAGATTAACGTGCGCCCTGCAGGGGTGGAGGGCGCAATCCGCCAACCCATCCGATGTTTTGTACACAACTCCATATTGTACCGGCTGATATACGCCAGTTTTTCGTACACGCTTAGACATGACCGAAGCATTGCTTAAAGCAAGAAATATGAAAATCGGCCGAAATGTTCTTAAGTTATAGGCCGGCAAATTAAAAAAATCGGAGCGCCAGACCACAAAAATCGGCACTCATGCGCTTACCATTTATTGGCAAAAGGGAAGTGTTATTGACAACACTAGCGACTTGTTTGATGCATATTGTGATGCTATGTAATACAAAAGTCATATTAGGTCGCCGAGGTCATCATGACAGGCTAATGGAACCAAACTTAGCCAGCTGTTTGTTATTGGTTGGTTCACGACACACTTTATGAACATTCACGGCTAATGGCGCCGCCCACACTGTTTCGCCGGCGGGCGCGGGATTGGGAAATGTCCCGAGTGGCGCTAGAGTCGAACCCGGGACCTTTGGTACCCACAGCCCGACACCTTAACCACTCGGCCATCTCCGCCCCAAACTTAGCCAACTGGAATATTGTCATAAATGGAAATGACCGTCATGCGATTGATGTCACTTTGCATGTTACTCCCTACTCACCCGGAAATCTACTGTTTGTCATTGTGTGCCTAAGCGTTTCTATACTTTATTCATGTATTTCACTCCTTTCTTTGCGAAGCCGATTGTGCCGAGCCGCCCAACGGAGCAATCAGGTGAGCAGCCCTGTTCAGGTAACTGGAGCAGGAAATGCCCTGATAAAGTGCTCCTATATAGGTGACCTGAGGTCAAATAGCGGATCTGGCTGATGCATTGCATCATCAGCAATGTCCAAAACATCATGAGTGCCAATTTGGGAGCATTGAAGCACATTGACAGCGATCCATAACAATGAGAAGCCAAGCCACGCAAAACTATAATATTTTGCCATTTTGACCTCATTTGACCTTGAAGATATTGACCAAAGGTCACAAAATTTGTATATAATAGAGATAACTAGCGTGCCCATCCACCGTGCGAATTTCGTTGGTTGGTTGGTTATTTGGGCTTTCGGGCGCATCGACTGCGTTTGCGAATTTCGTTGCTCTAGACTTAATGGGAGCCGAGATCTTAAGGGTGGGGCGGAATTCGCCCCCTCCAGTGCGCGTAATTTTCAGGGGCCCGCCAGGGCGCGTGTTAATATAATGAAATTGTTTGGTGTTCAGTTCCAGCATGCCTGGAGGTATTTGATAAATTATTGGTTTGTGAGGGACAAAAGGTTACCGGGGGCACCGCGAGGTTGGAAGTGGATGGGAGGTCGATCGCTCGTGCAGCACCGTCCCCTCGCCAGAGTTACCGGCGAGTGGCAGCCTACGCAGGCGCACTGAAACTCAGCCACCAGGTGGTGCTTGGATCTCGTGAATATATCACACTCGTAGCAGAGTGATTCCCTGGCTTCATACTAGCCAGCACTATCTTTCCTCCAATACCTAACCATTGCCACGGTGACCTCTCTTCCATTATCTGCGATTACCATAGTACCTTTTCTCCCTGGTGGCTTTCCCAGATCCTACCGTTAACCACGCACGAAGGCGCGACATACTTTTTACATACTTTTCGTGGGCATTTCGTGGGCATTTCATGTAATACAAAGGTGAAAGAGAAATATTAGTTGTGCAAAAGCAAAGTATAACAGGGTACACAATTGTTCTTGCCTGGGTGTAATTTCCCAACCAAACTTTGAATATTTAGATTTGGAAATACCAACTATCTTCTGTGCGTGCACTACAAGGTGTACATACTTAACGTCGGCCAAGGTATATCAATATTGCACACACGAACAGGTGGGAGGCGGATTCAGGAATTTGCATGGGGATATTCACGCGGGGGCGTCATTTCCTCGCAAGACCGCCATTGGGAAAGTCATTCCACACCAATTTTGGCTGGGAAGTCCATTGGAGAGGGAAGGTGTGCACTGAACCGTACGGAAAATGAATATACCTTTTACCCTCAAGATGGCTCCTCTCAGAGCGGCTGAAAAAAACATATTTGTCCAATGGGGGTTGTTGCACTCTAACCTCCCCGGAGGTCAGGGGGCACCATCTCTCCCTGGGGGCCTGTCCCTAGTGCTCCCCTGTCGTCGCCCCTAGAGTAAGTGTCCTCTGAATGTATGCACGACAACGTTCCTGGTAGCTGCTTAGCATAAGTGTGAATTGGGAAAACCCCAGAAACACCTATCCGTGGTTCCACCCTCCTGTCGGAATGTCTGCGGTAACATTACAAGGGAATGCTGCTGATGAGAGAGCGCCATTTCCCGAGCCAACGGAGCTACGCTAGATGGTCCCACTCAAGGGAACCACCGGGAACTCCTTGAACAAGATTTCTTGCGCCACCTTAGGGAAAGTCATACCAAATGCAAATGTTAGTGACACTGAGTATGATTTTGTGGCGTCATTTACGCTCTGCGCGATAAGTCGCAAGATCTTTGAGACGACAGCTTTACCTTTTATACGGAACCTTGCGAACGGCAGTGATGGTGTTTTTCTCCCGATTTGTGTGGACTTTGCGCCAAGGCCATACGCAGATTGGTGCCAAGTCGTGCGTTGTGGGCGTGTGCGGTGTGTGGTCGGGGCGGGACGGTCGCAGTATTGACTATTGTTATTGTTTGGTAGTTACACAGCTAGGTGTCTTCATTTGTAGCTGTGATTATACTTCCCGTGGTGGTGTACGGCTGATCAGTACGTCATTTTCCCTCGTTTCCGAACTAACGGTAAGATCTTGTAGAAGCTCTCGTAGGTAGTGGGCAGGCAGGTAGGCACCTAAATTCCTACCTACCTACCTTCCTAGGTAAGAACCTACCTACCTACCTAAGTGAGTACCTACCTACCTAGGTACCTGGACTGAAATCAAGATAACGGTAAGGTCTAGGTAGGAATATTATTTTTCTTTAAGGTGCTTGCAGGACCAGTTTTACACCAAGTTTTGTATGCATAAAGGACACAATTGGATTAGGTTTGGTTATGTTACCTAGTTGAAGTTTTAAAAGTTAGAAACAAAATCTTAAAATAAAGAAAATGAACCGATTTTTCTTCCAAGGGCAAATTTGTGCTTGTTGGGTGTCATGAATTCTTGGAATTCGTCATTCCAATGCAATGTTTATCAGTGTGAATTAGAAGATAGGGACCACTCATTTTTGTGTGCAAATGTTCACTTTTCAGGTTGTGAGCAAAATCACACCAAAAAGTGGTTTTAATTCAGGTGGAATAGCACAAATAATTGTTTAAAACTAAATAAAAATGCATCACAACCAAATGTAACCTAGCATAACATTCCTTTGGAGAAAACAGGAAGAAAAATTAATTTGATTACATTTTTTTGGTATTGAAGAAAATGTAACCCAGCCTACCCTAGCCTAACACAAGCTGCTTTTAAAGAAAAGAAAAACCTAACTAGACTATTTTGTTTGTTTTATTTTTCTCCCAAACTGAAAAGAATTACACAGAACATGAGGGTGGGTGTAAAAATGCAGACTGAGTGGTCTCATCATGTTAACCACATCCATAAATACTGCATTGAAAAATTCAAGAATTGGAAAATTTCAGGAAACTGCAATTATACCAAAACTTGTTGGTACTGGTACACAGAAAGGCTGGCCAGCTAAAAAACTTATCAGGGATCAAAAATGTAATTTAGGGTGATGCAGATCAACAGAAGGCCATGTAACAGCCCACCAAAATATCCAAACCCCCAAGGTTGTGTAAGGGTCAGAAAAATGGGTTGGTCCACAAAAGAGCAATTTGGGCCTCAAGGACTATCCAGAATCCTAGGCATCAGGCATCCCCCTTTCATTCCCTCTGCAAATGCTTAAATTTAATCTGGGAAAGCAAAATAACACCAAACAATGGAATTTGAGTGAGATAGGCAAAGGAACAATGAAATGCATAGCTAAACATGACCTATGTTAACCTATCTTTTAGGACAAGAAATTTCCAAAGGTGAATTCATGCAAAATTTTGAACACTTCTTGTGCAAAGTTTACCAACCTAACCTGACAACCAACCAAAAACCTAGTTAAACCTAGCCTAACATAGCCTGGTCTGCTTTTGCATTTTCCTCTGCCTCCCATTTAGTTACCACCATGATTAAAAATATTGACTCTTACATAATTTTTGGTACACAGAGCTCCTCTCCACAAATTACTCTATATTTTTGCATTTGGCGGTTGAATGGTTTTGTTTGACAATACACTATTCTGTAATAAAATGTACAAGTTTGACTGAAAAGTGCAGAGCGAGATCATGTTATCATATGTGTGAAGAAAAAATGTTTTCTCCATCTCACCCAAAACATTTCCTCTTCTCATCTAGGATTACAAATTACAAACCCAATTCTGGCTATCACTGATGTCAATTCTGATACCAGAAATTGAGAAGGGTGTACATGGGTATGTACCTGGTGTTGGTGGTGCACCTGACCTGTCTAGACCTGCTCTGACCACTGGCCTCTCACTGACCTTGTACTGGACACTGAAGCTGCCTCTGACCTTTGACCTGTGACCCAGGACCAGCCATGCAGCAGATGCTGGAGCTGCCTCTGACCTACTCTGACCTGTTATCTATGACCCGGGACTGGCCATGCACTAGGTGCTGGAGCTGTCTCTGACTGGCCATGACCTCTGACCTCTGACATCTGCCCTGTGACCCAGGACTGGCCATGTGGTGGGCACTGAAGCTGTCTCTGACCGGCCATGACCTCTGACCTGTGACCCATGACTGGCCATGTGGCAGGCACTTGAGCTGCCTCTGACCTGTGACCCAGAACTGACCTTGCAGTGGGCACTGGAACTGTCTCAGACCTGCTCTGATCTCTGACCTCTTTGGCATGAGAGATTAGTGGCAGTACATGACTCAATGGCTGAAGTGTTGTAGAACCAACAACCACCATGACTTTTGACCCATGATCCAGGACCAGCCATGCAGCACGTGCTGAAGTTGCCTCTGACCTACTCTGACCTCTGACCTGTGACCAAGGACTGGCTATGTGGTGGGCACTGCAGCCACATCTACCTCTGACCTCTGCCCTGCTCTGACCTTCGACCTGCTCTGACCCATGACCTGCTCTGACCCATGACCTGCTCTGGCCTCTGACCTGTGACCAGGGACACTGCCATGTGGTGGGCACTGGAGCTGTTGCTGACCATCTCTGACCTCTGACCTGTGACCCATCACCGGCCATGTGGCAGGTACTTGACCTGGCTTTGACCTGTGACCCAGAACTGACCTTGCAGTGGGCACTGGAGCTGTCCCAGACCTGCTGTGATTTCTGATCTCTTTGGCATGAGAGATTAGTGACAGTACATGACTCAATGGCTGAAGTGTTGTAGAACCAAAAACCACCATGACCCATGACCCATGATTCAGAACCAGACATGCAGGTGCTGAAGCTATCTTTGACCTACTCTGACCTCTGCCCTGTGTCCCAGGACTGGCCATGTGGGCACTAGAGCTGCCCCTGCCTCTGACCTCTGACCTGCTCTGAGTTCTGACCTGCTTTGACCTCTGACCTGCTCTGACCTTTGACCTGCTTTGACCTCTGACCGGACCTGGTCTGCTCTGACCTTGGCCCTACTCTGCCCTGCTCTGACCTGACCTGATCTGACCTCTGACTTGCTCTGACATCTGACCTGCTTTGACCTCTGATCTGACCTGGCCTGCTCTGACCTCGGCCCTACTCTGATCTGCTATGACCTCTGACCTGCTCTGACCTCTGACCTGTGCCCGCAGGACCGGCCATGCAGCGGGCGCTGGCGGTGCTGCCGCGGCTGGCGCCGGACCGACCCGCCGGCGGGCTGAGCCGGCCCTGGGCCGTGCTGCTGGCCTCGGCCAGGGAGTACAGCGCACCTCCACCCCCAGCCGCCGCCGCCGCCGCCGCCGCTGCCGCCGAGCCCTTCCTCAGCGGCTCCAGCAGCACCTACGTGGAGCATATGTACATCCAGTGGCTGCGCGACCCCGCCACCGTGCACACGGTGAGTGTGACGTCATCACGCCGCGTTACGTCATGGCGTCGTTTGGCGGCGTTGTCTGCGTGGTCGGTTGTTTGCGTGTCGTTAAGCTGATCGGTGTTGTTTGCTTGGTGTTACAAGCAATTGGTGTCATTGGTGGTGCCTGCGTGGTGTTATGCAGTTCGGTGGTGTCTGTGTGACGTTACTCTGATCGGTGTTGTATGCGTGGCGCTGCTCTGATCGGTGTTGGAGTGTGCTGTTTTTTCTTCTTCACTGAATGTTGTATGGTCATTGTAGGTGAACTTCCTTTGACAATCCATAGAATAAACCTAGACTAGTTTCGCTTCCTGCTTTTCTTCCTCTTGGACTCGGTGCAGGGTTTTGGGACTGGGGCTGCCAGGGGCGTTTGTACAGGAGACGGACAGTTACTAGGTGACGGAGGTGGAGGAGTGCGAGGAAACTCTCGGACAATCTTATCGCAGTCTGTCGAGTCGTGGTCTGTTTTATGAACCTAGCCACAACGTGTCGTATATGCTTGCACTGTTCTATGTATTATGCACAGCTTACAAGAAACATACAGCCAATAACAAACTGCTTTGAACCACTGCGCAATATTCCTTGCGACTGGTGTGATGTCTGCTTTCATGATTGCATGCTGGCTACTCACGGAAGTGTCCGAGGACCTGGCGTGCAGGTGCTGTTTTTATGCCTCACTCTTATTGCTGCACTCCACCAGCCATTGATGTCCCCAGAACCCATCACCATCTCGATGTGCAAGGAAGCTTAGGATGGAATCTGTATGATGTGGAGTTCGTGTCATACTTGCGCTGCAATTAATTTTTTCCTCAAATTGTTTATAGTTCTGGTGTGCGCGTCACATCGCTTGCTGTGCCTGATCCGCAATGGCCCTGTGTCGTGCTCTCTTTCTCCCGGTGTTTAGATGCGGTTGGCGTGACAGATTGACCAAGCGTATGCTGAGCAGCGGTGTGGATCCTTGCGCTCGCCTTTGGCTGTGGGTTGTGGAGACGACGGATGTTGGATACGTTCTGTGATGAGACCAATATGTACACTGGCGAGTGTTTATTAGCGTTGGACGATTCTCTGACTCAACTGGATTATACAGTGAAGTGGAGCCTTTATAATTCAGTGAAGCCTGAGAATTGTCCAAAAGCCCAATATTCACCTCGATAGAATGACTTTAGAACTACATAAGAGGATTTATTGCGTTATTCTACACTTTCCCCGTTTGTAGAACAATGTCTTAATCGACGAGCATATGGACAGTAACCCATCAATACCGAGAGAGCTGACTTGTGGACCATTCTGACTTCTGGATGGATATGACGTATGGTTGGACATGGACTTGAATATGGAGATACCCGTGACCGCGCAACGCCCAGTCCAAAGCGACGCTACAGGAATAGTGGCTGCATGGAAGTAGGATGTCTGGCTGTCTAGAATACAACACAGTATAATTGACCATGGACTTGCCAGGTAGAACTTCTGATTATAATACACCACTATTCACTGCTGTGGCGAAAAGGTTCTGCAGGACTCACATCAACCGTAGCTGCGCATGTTGAACCGATTGCTGTCACTGCTCAAGGCGCGTGGCCGTGACCACGCAGAAGTAGCTCTCTATATATAGCAACACAACAGCGGTCGCTCGTTTCCATCGAGTGAAGTACGAGTAAGGAGGGGCCAGCAAATTAGGTCAGCAACCATGCCAGTAGGGTGCGGCACACTAGTGGCCCTGCCTAAGTGGGTTACGTCAGCCGCCATATGGCAGGGTGTGGCGTACTGGTGGGCATGCTTAAGCGGGTCACCTCCTGAAGATTGGGCAACCTCCTTACTGGCGGACCTCCTCAAGTGTCAGCCGCCACGCCAGATACCCCTCCTGCTTGTTGGCGCCGCGAATGGCAGTGCTTACGTGTCGTTGCTGTACGGCGAAAACCAAGCTGCAGCTGGACCTACCGGAACGTACCAACACACATACCTCCGTGGGGCGGTGCCGGCACGTGTGGCAAGGAACAGCACCCAGTTCCCAGAAGTCGGCCGCAGTCCTCACAGAGGCGCAGCCAGGCGGGGGTCCCGCCCCCGAGAAATTGTGAGATTTCGCCGCGGAAATCCTAACTTTATGGAGCGCTTGCGTGCCCTGAGCTTTTCCAGTTTCACCACATTATTCTTGGTCGGGTCCTCCTCCGTTGGGAAAACCCTGGCTGCGCCACTGCTTGCGAGTGATCGTCCAACGCAAATATTATTGGGAGGACGTCGCCACGGGAGGACGGAAGGTCAGGCTCGGCCATGGAGATGTTTGGCCTTGGAGTTGCTTGGCCCCTCTGAGCACCTGCAGCCCCTATCCAGCATCTGCCGCCCCTGGCCAGCCTCTGCTGCCCCTGGCCAGCCTCTGCCGCCCCTGTCCAGTCTCTGCCGTTCCTGTCCAGCCTCTGTCCAGCCTCTGCCACCCCTGTCCAGTCTCTGCCGCTCCTGTCCAGCTTCTGCCGCTCATGTCCATCCTCTGTCCAGCCCCTGGCCAGCCTCTGTCGCCCCTGGCCAGCCTCTGCCCCTGGCCAGCCTCTGCCGCCCTGCCCCTGCCAGCCTCTGCCGCCCCTGGCCAGCCTCTGCCGCCCCCACCTCCGCCGTCCAGCCTCTGCCGCCCCTGGCCAGCCTCCCCCGCCTCTGCCGCTCCTGTCCAGCTTCTGCCGCTCATGTCCATCCTCTGTCCAGCCCCTGGCCAGCCTCTGTCGCCCCTGGCCAGCCTCTGCCGCCCCTGGCCAGCCTCTGCCGCTCATGTCCAGCCTCTGTCGCACCTGGCCAGCCTCTGCCGCTCATGTCCATCCTCTGTCCAGCCCCTGGCCAGCCTCTGCCGCATCGTTATGCGCTCCGCTGTTTGGCAGTCGCGAGTGGCCTTCCAACCTCCGCCTCGCCAGCTAACACAATTAGACCGCCCTCGATGTAGACACGAACTCGAGGTAATTCAGTGATGTGCTGGTACATTCCAGCTTATTCTTTTGCGACCTTCTCCCTGGAGAATGAACGTGGGAAGCGGCTGTTTATGGATTACAAACTGAGCTGGGAACTGCATGCATGGGCATCGGATGTATATTTTGGGCTACAACTCGCGGACCTATTGCGATAGCTGTCTCAGGATAGGTGGCTAAGTGGATATGTGGTTTCAGGGTAGGTCAGGATTTTCTCAAAAGGTGTCGAGACAAGGTTTCCAATGTCCAGTCAAGGCGCTGGATGAAACCAGCAGCTTCTTGTTCAACGTGTGTGTGTGTGGTGAGAGCTGTCGTGGGCGACTCGTCTACTTGTATCAGAAGGGTTGCCTGTTCGAGACTCGCTGATGGCCGGGATTTCGGGCTGGTCCATGGCCATTGAGCGTAAGTAAAGCGACGCTAAGCAGCAGACCAGCTGAACACATGGCAAGCGAAGCCCTGGCCGATCCTCCTGTGGCGTGTCGTCTTTGTAGCTGACTTCCCGCGGGCGCTGACGTATTGCCGATTGGGCTCACAACCAAAGGGAGAATGGGCGAAGTGGAGAAAATTGAAGTTACTTGTAAGTAATAAAGGGAACACAATTTAACTTACGTACACAAAATTAAAGCTCAAGTTATGCTGAATTATATGGGTGTCATTCAGTTTGCGGCGGTGAGACCCAGCCGCTGGCAGATCTGTGACGTGACGTCATCAGCTGTGTTCGGTGCCGGCGTCACCAGCCGTGTTCGTCAACGCTGTGACGTCATCAGCCGTGTTGGGCGGTTCTGTGACGTCACCAGTTGTTATCGGTGATGCTGTTAGGGCGCTGGCCGGAACAGTGACGTTGACCGTAGCGGACTACCGCGGGGTGCAGTCGGGTAGCAGTTCTGGCACGGGGTGGGGCGTGCTTGAGGGAGGACGTGACCGAGTTGTCACTGGCACGTCGCTCTGTGTTACTGGCACGGTGCCAGACCGATCCGTCAAGAGTCCGACCGGCGTCAGTGGGTGGTATCGAGCCTGACCTTCGAAACGAGCTGTAGGCCAGCTGAGGAAGTGGAACTTTTGTGGTTGTTTATGGGCAATTCTTGTTGCAGCCTGCAGACTGCTTACTGCGCGTGTGCAGAAGTACCTAGCGCGCCTCCTGCTGCGTTCTTCAAAGCATTTGGTGTATGCCGTTCTGTAACTTTCCTGCTCCTCATAGCATACAAGTACTGGGTTAATGAGGTCAATTCCTTACGATGGGACGGTGGTCGCGTTAGATACACGCAGCGCTGTAAATGATTGTTAAGTTTTCTTCGTGCACGCTTTATTCCGAGACGGCTTCTGGTCGTAACGGTGGAATTGTAGGAATCTCCATGGGCATCCTATTTGGTGTCATGCAACTCCTGAACCTTTCATGCTACCGATTTGAAATTTGACATACTTTGCGTGATTTGATTTGTTCACACAGTATCAAAGTATCACGGTCCAGGCTCTTATGATAACGCAGTCAGGGTGGGACAAATTCAGCTCACGACCTCGTTTCAATACGGGTTTCAAATTTATATTGAAGCATTGTTCGAAACCAAACAAGGAAAGATGCACTCAAAAAGTTGCATAGGAGACAAATGATGGAATATAATGCAAACGTAAGCATATGACTTCGGTTCAGGCCCCTGGATCAAATCAACACAATATCAACAATCAAATCAATATCTCCTTTGCATAACTTTATTAATGAGGACATTTTTTCCAAACCTGGAAAATATGTAGTGGCAAATTATGCCTTTTACAATCGTGCCATGTTTGAAGTCATCAGTTTGGAAGACAAACATTACACCGAACGTCTCGGAGCTGCATGTATGCCTAGCTCTAAATACTTAAACTACCAATTATAATTACAAAGTGAACATGGTTAAAGCGGTGTAATTTTGCCAGCCTGGTTAATTTCTGATGTGAGTTTGGTTCCTAAGCTATATTTAGAAGTACTGCATTTTGTTCCTGTTGAGGGGATGATTTACACACATCCGACATTGAAAAATACGATTTGTAAGGTCCAGAATATGCAGCTTTGGTTTCGTGCCACTCATTGCTGTTTCCTGGGTGCCATTTGTGCCGCAAATTTTCTTCAGCAGTTCATCACATTTCCAGGTGTTCGACCTCGACGAGATCGGACCTTAACCTTTGAACGGGTCACCTTTGTAGCTACACCGTGTTCTTTGACCGTGCTGAGAGCAAAAGTTATTAACACGCGCCCTGGAGGGGGGCGAAATCCGCCCACCCCTCCTGTTTTTCGTAGATAACTCCAGATTTTACCAGCCGATATACGTCATTGTTTGTGTACCTGCTTCGAAATGAACGGCACGCTGTTTAAAGTAAGAAAAACTAAAATCGACCGAACCTTTTTCGAGTTAGGGGTCGGTAAACTCAAAAACAAATTCAGCACCAGACCACAAATATAGGCGCTGATGCGCTTTCCGCATGTCGGCAAAAAGGAAGTGTTCTTGGCAACACTAGCGACTTGTTTGATGTATATTGTTATGCTACATTGTTCCAAAGTCATGTCAGGTCACCGAGGTCAAGTCAGGTCAAGTTTATGACAGGCTAACACACGCCCTGGTGGGGTGGATGGCGAAATCCGCCCACCCCTCCGATTTTTCGTACACAACTCCATATTATACTGGCCGATATGCGCGATTTTTTCCATACCTGCTTAGATATGACCGGCGCATTATTTAAATCAAGACAAATTAAAATCGGCCGCAAAGTTTTTAAGTTATGGGCCGTTAAAGTGTTTTTACAAAATCGTAGCGGCAGACCACACAAATCTGTGCTGATGCGCTTCCCGTAAATTGGCAAAAGGGAAGTGTTCTTGACAACACAAGCGGCTTGTTTGATGCATGTTGTTATGCTATATCATTTAAAAGTCATGTTAGGTCGCCGAGGTCATCATGACAGGCTAATGGAACCAAGCATGGTCAACTGGAATGTTGTCATAAATGGAAATGACTGTCATGTGATTGACGTCACTTTGCATGTTACTCCCTACACATCCTACTGTTTGTCATTGTGTGCTTAAGTGTTTCTATACTTTATTCATGTATTTCACTCCTTTCTTTGCGAAGCCGATTGTGCCGAGCCGCCCAACGGAGCAGTCAGGTGGGCAGCCCGGTTTCGGTAACTGGAGCAGGTAATGACCTGATAAAGTGCTTCTATATGGGTGACCTGAGGTTAAATGGCGGATCTGGCACATGCATTACATCATTAGTAATGTCCAAAACATCATTAATGCCAATTTTGGAACATTTAAACACAATCACAGCGATCCATACCAATGACAAGCCAAGCCACGCAAAACCAGAAAATTTGGCTATTTTGACCTCATTTGACCTTGAAGATATTGACTTAAGGTCACGAAATTTGTACACAATATAGTTTACTATCGTGCCCATCCACCCTGCGAATTTCGTTGCTCTAGCCTTAATGGGAGCCGAGATCTTAGGGAGGGGGGCGGAATCCGCCCCCCCTCCAGTGCGCGTAATTTTCAGAGGCCCTCCAGGGCGCATGTTAAGGGAGGGAGGGAGTCAGTCAGGTGTATAAAATGTTCGCCCACTGCGAGTGGCAAGACAGTGTTGCTGTAAAGATCGCCCACTACGCAGCTCAATAGCTGGGCTAGTAGATCGTTGGCGTTGATCTGGCCTGGCGGGGAATGGCGGCGTTCAGTTAGCTCCGCACGCTTGTCTTCTGCCGCGCGAATCGGTCAAGGTCTAGAGACAGGTCCGATGCGTTTCGACGTTGGCACCGGCGTATCGAGCATTGATTATAGATTATAGCCTCCTGCTGCAGCGGCCGGTGGCTGGGCATATATGGCCATATATGACCATATATGGCCGGCGCCTCGACATTGCCACCTTCGTACTAAACGTTGACGACACTTTAGTGTGAATATCTTGAGGAAATGATCTGAATGTCACATGGGCGCAATATGACCGTGGCAGACGAGGCGCCCGAAAGCCTAAATATCAAGCAACAACGATCTGAAGATGGCGATCTGAAGACCTGAAGATCGCGATCTGAAGACCTAAAGGCCACGATCTGACGATCGGAAGTTCACGGGCGGACGGTCACAATCTGCAGATCTGAAGGTCAACGCTCAACGTCGGTCTGATCCGGTCGATCATGATCCGAACGCTCAGCGTCACGATCGACCCGAAGGCCAAGGTCACGCGTTATTTCGGCGTCGCTGCCTGGTCAGCCATTAGCCAGCGCCGGTGTTGCCACCTGTCGCCGCCGCCGGTAACTACACATCGCGTTGTGTCAGCATGCCATCGGCGTTCGTGTTCATCTCTTCTGTAGACTGCGCCCAAGGAGTGGTGATGCCACTCTGGAACGGACGAGCATTCCGGAGTTCCTGTGGGTGGAGACCTGTTGGCGGGCCGTTTTCCTGTCGATGTTGATTCGGAATGCGTTTCGCTGGGGTCGGTTCAGATCTGTGCTCCAGGATAGTGCGATATCCTTACTCCAGGGTGATTTGAGATTCATTTCTAAGGGATAGCATAGGATCCTTAGGTTTGGAATGACCTGAAATCGGTCTTCCAGACGTTGCCTAGGGTAATTTTCTCGTGGGAGGTTTCCTTCTCAAGGGAGTGACTCGGGATCTGTCGATAGGAGGAACCGGGATCGGTCTCCCTTTGGTTACCCGGGATCTATCTCCCATGGGTCCCGCGCGATCCTTCCCTTTGTGACGACATGGAATCTGTCTTCCAGAAATTGCATGCCATTGGTTTACGGTGGTTAACCGGAAGCCCGTTTCCCAGAGCCAGAGTAGGAAGATCACTTTCTAGGTTCAGAGTCAGAGTACTTTCTGCCTCGGTTGGTTGGGACCTAACCCATGGTCTGGGTGTCGTTTGGACCTGACCTTGGTCCGGATGTGGTCAGGACCTGACCTGTGGTCCGGGCGTGATCGGGGGACCTGACCTTATGGTCCGGGTGTGGTTGGGGTCTCACTGGTCCGGGTGTGGTAGGGACCTGGCCTGTGGTCCGGGTGTGGTAGGGACCTGACTTGTGGTCCGGGTGTGGTTGGGGTCTCACTGGTCCGGGTGTGGTAGGGACCTGACCTGTGGTCCGGGCGTGATCGGGGGACCTGACTTGTGGTCCGGGTGTGGTTGGGGCCTGACTTGTGGTCCGGGTGTGGAAGGAACCTGCCCTGTGGTCCGGTGTGATCGGGGGACCTGACCTGTGGTCCGGGTGTGGTTGGGGCCTGACTTGTGGTCCGGGTGTGGTAGGGACCTGGCCTGTGGTCCGGGTGTGGTTGGGGCCTGACTTGTGGTCCGGGTGTGGTAGGGACCTGGCCTGTGGTCCGGGTGTGGTTGGGGCCTGACCTGTGGTCCGGGCGTGATCGGTGGACCTGACCTTCGTCCGGGTGTGGTAGGGACCTGGCCTGTGGTCCGGGCATGATCGGGGACCTGACCTGTGGACCGGCGGCGGGGGAGGGGGAGCGGACCGTTCGATCACCAGCCCGTGTACCATCGAGCCCGGCCTCTGACGCCTCCGGCCCCGGCCGCGGCTGCCAACGTAAAAATACACCGTCTGGCAGAGCACCCACCTGCCGCGTCACGAGATCTGGGCCGTCTCGAGAGCTGGGCCGCGGCCGGCCGACACTGTTGCCAGGTCCGACTGTAGCAGGTGCGCGCAGTTTCGGCCACATGGGCACCATATGACCGACGCAGTCGATGCGCCCATAAACGCCAATTACCAACCACGATCACATGGCACCGGCGGCTTTGTCTAGGGTGCTCAGTCGTTCGCTCGTGAAGCACATCCGAATTTTTCAACCTACGCAACACAGTATACCCGGAGTTCGACACTCGCACCGCTCCGGGCATTTCTCAATCCTGCGGCCCATCGGAGAAACAGTGTGGGCGGCGCCATTAGCCGTGAATGTGCATTAAGTGTGTCGTGAATCACCCAATAAGCAAACAAAGCAACACAGTATGCGGTCAGTCAACGCCTTGACGAGCATCGGCCTTTGGGTGCCTGTAGCTACGCTGTAGGTTTCACCTTGCCCTCCAGGGCTGTGGCTCCGGCTGTCAGGGGGATGGTTTGACCTAGCCGCTGCTGCCCCCTGAGCGTTAGCCACATCGTTGTGGCCAACTGCGACCACGAATCACGCGCGCGACCAGCATCGTACGAGGGCGAGTACGAGGGCGACGGACAGCAAGACATGCCGGCCGAGATGTAGGGCGGCTACCGTGGTGTAGGACTGCTGTCGTGATGTAGGACTGCTGCCGTGATGTAGGACTGCTGCCGTGATGTAGGACTGCTGTCGTGATGTAGGACTGCTGCCGTGATGTAGGACTGTTGCCGTCGTGTGGACTGCTGCGTATGTAGGACTGCTGTCGTGATGTAGGACTGCTGCCGTGATGTAGGACTGCTGTCCGTGATGTAGGACTGTTGCCGTGGTGTAGGACTGCTGTAGACTGTGATGTAGGACTGTTGCCGTGGTGTAGGACTGCTGCCGTGATGTAAGACTGCTGTCGTGATGTAGGACTGCTGCCGTGATGTAGGACTCTCTGTGTAGGACTGCTGCCGTGATGTAGGACTGCTGCCGTGATGTAGGACTGCTGTCGTGATGTAGGACTGCTGCCGTGGTGTAGGACTGCTGCCGTGATGTAGGACTGCTGCCGTGATGTAGGACTGCTGTCGTGATGTAGGACTGCTGCCGTGATGTAGGACTGCTGTCGTGATGTAGGACTGCTGTCGTGATGTAGGACTGTTGCCGTGTGGTATAATTGTTATGCTGTAGGATGGCTGTCGTGGTGCAGTACCGTTGCCGTGATGTAGGACTGCTGTAGGACCGCCACCCCACTGTCACGGCTCGGTATACCGAACCGTCGCCACCCCACTGTCACGGCTCGGTATACTGAACCATCGCCACCCCGCTGTCACGGCTCGGTATACCGAACCGTCGCCACCCCACTGTCACGGCTCGGTATACTGAACCATCGCCACCCCACTGTCACGGCCCGATATACCGAACTGTCGCCGCCCCGCTGTTACGGCTCGGTATACCGAACTGTGTAGCATCACCCGGCCTGCATCTCAGTACTATGTAACACACCTGCCGCGTGTAGCATCACCCGGCCTGTGTCTCAGTACTATGTAACACACCTGCCGCGTGTAGCATCACCCGGCCTGTGTCTCAGTACTATGTAACACACCTGCCGCGTGTAGCACCACCCGGCCTGTGTCTCAGTACTATGTAACACACCTGCCGCGTGTAACACCACCCGGCCTGTGTCTCAGTAATATGTAACACACCTGCGGCGTGTAACACCATCCCGTCTGTGTCTCAGTAATATGTAACACACCTGTCGCGTGTAACACCACCCGGCCTGTGTCTCAGTACTATGTAACACACCTGCCTCGTGTAACACCACCCGGCCTGTGTCTCAGTACTATGTAACACACCTGCCTCGTGTAACACCACCCGGCCTGTGTCTCAGTACTATGTAACACACCTGCCGCGTGTAGCACCACCCGGCCTGTGTCTCAGTACTATGTAACACACCTGCCGCGTGTAGCACCACCCGGCCTGTGTCTCAGTACTATGTAACACACCTGCCGCGTGTAGCACCACCCGGCCTGTGTCTCAGTACTATGTAACACACCTGCCTCGTGTAGCACCACCCGGCCTGTGTCTCAGTACTATGTAACACACCTGCCGCGTGTAGCACCACCCGGCCTGTGTCTCAGTACTATGTAACACACCTGCCGCGTGTACACCACCCGGCCTGTGTCTCAGTACTATGTAACACACCTGCCTCGTGTACACCACCCGGCCTGTGTCTCAGTAAAGAAAACTGCCCGTGACACCCCCCGGCCTGTGTCTCAGTACTATGTAACACACCTGCCGCGTGTAACACCACCCGGCCTGTGTCTCAGTACTATGTAACACACCTGCCTCGTGTAGCACCACCCGGCCTGTGTCTCAGTACTATGTAACACACCTGCCGCGTGTAACACCACCCGGCCTGTGTCTCAGTACTATGTAACACACCTGCCACCACCTTAGTAGCACACTCCCGTGTAACACCACCCGGCCTGTGTCTCAGTACTATGTAACACACCTGCCGCGTGTAACACCACCCGCCTGTGTCTCAGTACTATGTAACACACCTGCCTCGTGTACACCACCCGGCCTGTGTCTCAGTACTATGTAACACACCTGCCGCGTGTACACCACCCGGCCTGTGTCTCAGTACTATGTAACACACCTGCCTCGTGTACACCACCCGGCCTGTGTCTCAGTACTATGTAACACACCTGCCGCGTGTAGCACCACCCGGCCTGTGTCTCAGTACTATGTAACACACCTGCCTCGTGTAGCACCACCCGGCCTGTGTCTCAGTACTATGTAACACACCTGCCTCGTGTAGCACCACCCGGCCTGTGTCTCAGTACTATGTAACACACCTGCCTCGTGTAGCACCACCCGGCCTGTGTCTCAGTACTATGTAACACACCTGCCGCGTGTAGCATCACCCGGCCTGTGTCTCAGTACTATGTAACACACCTGCCTCGTGTACACCACCCGGCCTGTATCTCAGTACTATGTAACACCACTGCCTCGTGTAGCACCACCCGGCCTGTGTCTCAGTACTATGTAACACACCTGCCGCGTGTAGCACCACCCGGCCTGTGTCTCAGTACTATGTAACACACCTGCCTCGTGTAACACCACCCGGCCTGTGTCTCAGTACTATGTAACACACCTGCCGCGTGTAACACCACCCGGCCTGTGTCTCAGTACTATGTAACACACCTGCCGCGTGTAGCACCACCCGGCCTGTGTCTCAGTACTATGTAACACACCTGCCACGTGTAGCACCACCCGGCCTGTGTCTCAGTACTATGTAACACACCTGCCTCGTGTACACCACCCGGCCTGTGTCTCAGTACTATGTAACACACCTGCCGCGTGTAGCACCACCCGGCCTGTGTCTCAGTACTATGTAACACACCTGCCGCGTGTACACCACCCGGCCTGTGTCTCAGTACTATGTAACACACCTGCCACGTTTAGCACCACCCGGCCTGTGTCTCGGTACTATATAACACAACTGCCGCGCGCAACCCCGCCGCCGCCGTGCCGGCAGTCGTGGGACGCCTACTTCTCGCGGACGGCTGGCGGAGCGCCGCCTGGCGCCGCCTACATGGCGCCGCCGTCGCTGGCGCCGTCGGGCGCCAACAGCGTGCCCGTGTCGTCGCTGGTGGGTCCGCCGGCGCGAGCTGGCCAGGCCAGGGCCGCCGCCTACGGCCCGATGGCGGCCGACGAGCGCAACATCGCCGACCACCTGAGTGTGGTGGGCGTCATCAGGAGCTACCAGGTGCGGTGCTCTTCTGTGCGGTGACGACAAACCGCGGTGTCCCAGATGTCGTGCACCGCTGACAGTTCGCTATGTTCTGCTCTCGTGCCACTTTTATTCTAACGCGAGTAGACGTCGTTTTGGGATTAGTGGGAATTAGTGCCAGTCACAAAACTGTATGTCCTTCCAGCTCGCATTAAAGCTAATAAGGTGCTTTGACTGCACCTTTTGTTCGTTTTCATATACCTAAGATAAGAAGAGCTGTATTCGGATTAGCGAGAAAAATACGTATGCTATAAGCTGGTGTTGTTACTAGATAATATCACAGGTAATCCCTATACCTGGAATTGCGCTTGGACATGATCGTGTATCACGATCCCTTATGGTGAGCATGAGCATACTTGTAGCCAGATACTGTTAGAAAGGAGGAATCGAGCCATCAGCACGCATCAAGCAGAACGATGTAGATCCTTCTTTGAGAAGGATGTCCACTGAGTGTTCATTAAGTGGTGTATTTCACCATATTTCACGAATAATTTATCACTGGGCCTCACCTGTGACCTGATTGGACCTGATACCCGGCAGCGGCCTAACATTTGACCTGACCTGTGAGGTTATTTGATGCGATATGGTTTGACATGTTCGCTTGGTTTGGATAATAGTTGACCTGTGATACGATCTGCTCTGTGACCCGATCTGCAGCATGATCGGTGCCTTGACACGCGACCTGACCTGTGACCTGACCTGCAGATCCGGGGACACCTGGTGGCCCGACTTGACCCACTCGAGATCGAACGGAAACCGGTCGAGACGGCCTCCCAAATTGTAGTGCGAGGCTACATGAAGAACTTTGGTAAGTGGGCCATTCTTCAAACTGCGAATGCGTGTATGGCTTTCCTTGAGTCTCTGAGCAGATGTAGGCGATCTGCTGGAGTCGAATCGCTCTGCTGGGGCGGTGCTCGTGCTTCATCGGTGCTGAATTGCTTCCGGAGTTAGAGCTCTATGCAAGCCAGGCTAGTGGGCCATTCTGGAGGACTGTTAGTTGTTACGGGGCTCTTTGAAGAGCTTTCTGTTTCTGAGGAGATGGTGTTGTTGGAGAAGCGCCAGGAGGCGATCCAACTAATTTATAATACACTTATTTATCCAACTTATTCGTGATGTTTAACATTGAGCCTATCGCATTGCGTGGACGCCGGACCCAAAAACCTCCTCATCCCTCTTGTTCAAATTGATATAGTGGTTGCGCCGTCAAGCCCTAAAAACTAACTCTTGTTCAAATGTGTGACGTCGCCCATTACCTGAACTGACCTGATGTAACCTGTCCTGACGACATTAACCGATGGCAGATTAGCAGGACCGCGGACACAGTGCTCCAGCTTTACTGATCTGACCTGACAGAAAGGTGAGCAATACGTGAACGTTGTATTCCAGCTGATCCGATCTGATCTGACCTGCAGATAAGCAGGACGTGGACACGGTGTTCCAGCTGTCCTGACCTGACCTGACCTGACCTGGCCGGCAGATGAGCAGGACATGTACACGGTGTTCCAGCTGATCTTATCTGACCTGACCTGATTTGCAGATGAGCAGGACATGGACATGGTGTTGCAGCTAACCTGACCTGACCTGACCTGACCTGACCTGACTTGGCCTGACCTGACATGTAGATGAGCAAGACATGGATACAGTGTTCCAGCTGATCTGACCAGACCTGACAAGCAGATGAGCAGGACATGAACACGGTGTTCCAGCTGTCTTGATCTGACCTGACCTGACCTGACCTGACCGGCAGATGAGGAAGACATGGACACGGTGTTCCAGCTGCCGTCGTCCACCTATATCGGCGGCTCCCAGAAGTCGTTGGCTCTGCGCGAGATCGTAGACCGACTGGAGCTGGCCTACTGCCGGTACGCCACCTAGCGGCTGCAAAACGCCCGCTGCCACTGGTTTTCGTTGATGTTTGCTCAGTGCAGGGTATTACGTCAACAAAAAGCAGTGTGCGTACCAATGCTAAAATAATGGGTTTCTCGTTAGGTGTGAGATGTCAAAAGTAGTACAGCAGGATGTCGAACTCGCGATGGAAATAATGCTGTTTAAAACACGTAGGTCTTTAACACCCAATTATAAGACAAGTGCATATATATATATATATATATATATATATATATATATAAATTTTGCTTGTTTTGAAAGGTGCCTAATTTGGGGATGCTGGTATCAAATAAAACAATACAAATGACTATGCTACAAACTAGTGTTGTATAACATAGCGCATCATAGGCAATCCCTTTACCTGGAATTGCACTACGGGATGTTCGTTATCAAAATCACGGATCCGTTATAATGAGCATCAGCATGCTACTTATAAAAGGGATACTGTTGGAAAAGAGGCACGGAGAGTTCACAAACACGCACCTAGAGGCAGGATGTCGATACTTCTTTGGGAAGGATGTCGACTCAGTGTTCAGAAAGTGGTACATTCCACCCTATTTGACGAATATTCTATCACTGGTTCGTACTTTCACCGTGCAAAGGATACATCCGCTGATGGCTAATAAGTATAGTTGTGACTAGAATGTGGATGTAGTAATAGTGATATGCAAAGCTGTTAATTATTGTTTCTTATGCAGGCTATATATTTATAATTGAAATAAAATGTCAAAACTCTGGTGAGAGTGATCATCCTTCGATAAGTGCTGGTTTGCACCAATTTTGACGGACGAACCTGACGCCGACCTGTCCTGCCATTGGCTACCGTGGCGACCGGTTACTTACATCACCCCGTCCGCCGCCAACAGGAGCATTGGCACCGAGTACATGTACATCAACGACTTGGAGCAGTGCAACTGGATTCGTAACAAAATAGAAACGCCCGGCAATATGAAATTCACCACCGAAGATAAGAAGATGATCTTGGCGCGCGTGGCACGCGCCACTGGGTGAGTCCATTTTGGTCTGAAGGTGGCGCTCCGTGTATGGATGCGAGGTGCGGTATATCACTTTTTGTCAGCAGTCAGTCGCCGGACGAGTCCATTGTCCGAAGCGGGTGCAGTTGCATGGTTATATGCCGCGTCGAACGTGACACCGGCGAGTCCATTTCGTCCTTTGTGTGTGCGAGGGGACTGCTTTTTTCTCTCATGAATAGCGCAAGCCTCAGCAAGGCCATTGCTTCGTGCAAGCGGTTATGCATATTTTGTGTCTTTGCGTTTCTTTGGGTAGAATTATTGCCTCTAGTCTGGGGACACAAAGTGATCGTTTGACGTACGTGGCGTGGCCAACCTGGGTGAGTTTGCTGCCTCTGTGATCGGGAATGGTATACAAGGAAGAGTTTGTAATTGTGCGGCAGGTTTTCGCAGTCCTTCAGAAATATAATTCCAGGCCATTTGCACACAAAGTTGAAAAAGAGATTACTTAGTGCCCCTCAAGATTCATTAATATTTTACTCCGATTTAAAGAAGCTTGGGTGCAGTGTGATCAACGACACGGCTGACTCACCAATGCATACCAACAGCTGACAAACAATATCTACTTTATTGCTTTGGGTCAATTGGATATCTTTTATGTGGGACACAAAGTGATTGTTTGACGTCCGTGGCGACTGCGTCTCAACCTGTCGTGACCAGTCGTCACGGACAGACCTGACCTGACCTGACCTGACCTGACCTGATCTGACCTGACACGAGTTAACCCGGCCGCCAGTTTCGAGTCGTTCCTGGCGCGCAAGTTCTCGTCGGAGAAGCGGTTCGGCCTGGAGGGCGGCGAGGTGCTGATCCCGGCCATGAAGCACATCATCGACGTGTCGTCCGCCATGGGCGTCGAGTCGTTCGTCATGGGTGAGCTGACGGGGGGGGCTCCAGTCGTCCGCCATGGGCGTCGAGTCGTTCGTCATGGGTGAGCTGACGGGGCTCCAGTCGTCTCCCACGGGTGAGCTGACGGGGGGGGGCTCCAGTCGTCCACCATGGGTGAGGTGGCTGGTCAGGAGGGGTGGGGGGGTGGGGGCAGGTTTCAGTCGTCCGACATGGGTTTCGAGTCGTTCATCATGGGTGAGGTGGCGTGGCAGGAGGGGGGTAGGTTTCAGTCGTCTGCAGGGGGAGGGGGTCATCTGACATGGGGAGTCATCTGACATGGGTTTCGAGCCGTTTGTCATGGATGAGGTGGCGGGATAGGTGGAGCTTCACTTGGACTCACTTGAGTGATGACGCCGACGTAGCTACGCTGGGGCCGATCGTCGTCGCTGCTGGATCGGTGCGCCGTGCAGTTTTCTTCGATCGTGATATTTGGTCTGTGGTTACTTGATAATTGCTTGGTCTTTGATCGTGATAGTTACTTGGTCTTCGATCGTGATAGTTGCTTACCCAGTTTACATGAACAGTGTGAATTCGAATTTGCAGTTCCTTTGCGTGTGCACTTTGTGCCCTCCCGATAATTTAAGTTCACTAGCGAGCTGAGTCACTTTTCGGACAAGAATTAGTGTGATGGAGACGAAGTTAGAATGAATTCGTGTTGGAGAATAAGGCCGTGGCTGCTGAATCCAAAATCATTGTTTGACGTTTGAAATGCTGAAAACTGAGTGATGCAAAATTGTTCGCTTAGTGGTAGTTCATAATCTTTCATAATATACAATTTAAGTAGATATGTACTATACAATTTAAGAAGACATGTAATTCCTTCGGTTCAGAGTAGTTTCTTTTTTTGTATTAAATTGGCTCAATTTTCTTACCCACTGGTGCTAAAAACGAAAATATACAATTTTTATCAACATAGCATTCATAAATACTTTGATTACTGCTGTGCTAACCAGGATCTTATCCTGTCAACAACCCCAAAGCAGACGCGGAGCCACAGAGAACTCCAACAATACAACATTGCCACCACTAATAATAAGTCGTTTCATGGGTGAAAATTCCCTTCAATTGGTTGAGGGATTCTAATTTTATGTCAATGCATTCAGTTTGTCTCCATCTCCTGTGACGTGGTTCTGTTGTATGCGGCTAATATCCGTCTCCCGTGCTTGTCTCCGTCTCCCGTGGTGTACCCCCGTCCTGCCCGACGTGTTTACCTCCCGTGACGTGACTGTTCTCCGTGGCGCGTGTCCGTGCCGGTCCCCTGAGGTGTGGCTCCCGTGACGCGTGTCCGTGCCGGTCCCCTGAGGTGTGGCTCCCATGACGTGATTCTGTTCTCCGTGTGGTGTGTCCGTACCGGTCGCCTGAGGTGTAACTCCCATGAAGCGTGTCCGTGCCGGTCCCCTGAGGTGTGGCTCCCGTGACGCGTGTCCGTGCCGGTCGCCTGAGGTGTGGCTCCCGTGACGTGATTCTGTTCTCCGTGTGGTGCCCCGGGGCCCATTCTGTTCTCCGTGTGGTGTGTCCGTGCCGGTCCCCTGAGGTGTGGCTCCCATGACGCGTGTCCGTACCGGTCCCCTGAGGTGTGGCTCCCGTGACGTGATTCTGTTCTCCGTGTGGTGTGTCCGTGCCGGTCGCCTGAGGTGTGGCTCCTGACGCGTGTCCGTGCCGGTCCCCTGAGGTGTGGCTCCCGTGACGTGATTCTGTTCTCCGTGTGGTGTGGCCCATGACGCGTGTCCGTGCCGGTCCCCTGAGGTGTGGCTCCCGTGACGTGATTCTGTTCTCCGTGTGGTGTGTCCGTGCCGGTCCCCTGAGGGCCCTGACGCGTGTCCGTGCCGGTCCCCTGAGGTGTGGCTCCCGTGATTCTGTTCTCCGTGTGGTGTGTCCGTGCCGGTCCCCTGAGGTGTGCCTCCCGTGACGTGATTCTGTTCTCCGTGTGTGTCCGTGCCGGTCCCCTGAGGTGTGGCTCCCGTGACGCGTCCGTCCCCCTAGGTGTGGCTCCCGTGACGTGATTCTGTTCTCCGTGTGGTGTGTCCGTGCCGGTCCCCTGAGGTGTGGCTCCCGTGACGCGTGTCCGTGCCGGTCGCCTGAGGTGTGGCTCGCCTTGCGCCAGGTATGCCCCATCGCGGCCGGCTGAACGTGCTGGCCAACGTGTGCCGCAAACCGCTTGAGCAGATATTCGCCCAGTTCGCCGCACTGGAGGTGGCCGACGAGGTGAGTGCCACTTATGATGTTATGGCGATATGCATACCACCGCAATGTCTATTGCTCGTATTTCTCGTAATATTTTAATGGTTTTGATTTTATTATTATTATAATAATAATAATAATAATTAATAGTTATAATTATAATAATATTATTATAATAATAAAATTAAGAATTAATAGTAATAATAGTTCGGTACACTCAAGTCACTGAGCTTCCCACATCTCATGTTAGGGACACTCAAATCACTGAGCTTCCCACATCACATGTTCGGGACACTCAAGTCACTGAGCTTCACACACCACACGCTAGGGACACTCAAATCACTGAGCTTCACCCATCACATGTTAGGGACACTCAAATCACTGAGCTTCCCACATCACATGTTCAGGGACACTCAAGTCACTGAGCTTCACACACCACACGCTAGGGACACTCAAATCACTGAGCTTCACCCATCACATGTTAGGGACACTCAAGTCACTGAGCTTCCCACATCACATGTTCGGGACACTCAAGTCACTGAGCTTCACACACCACACGCTAGGGACACTCAAATCACGTAACGCGAGTTTCATACAGCTTACGTTTGGGACACTCATGTGAAATGCATTGCACTTGAGCACTTTGTGTCTGTATAGGTATCCGTGGGTAGATATATCCGATACCTTTATGCAGGTATCTGTAGGCAGATGCTAGTTATTTTGGCTTTAGGGCGCATTGTCTGCATTTGTCATTTAGCCCGTAGGTAGATGTGTTCGGTACCTTTGTGTATATATCCGTAGGTATAGGCATTCGGTTTATTTATGTAGGTAGACCAATATGCGCATAGAGGTGTCCATGGGTAGAAATATCCATAGGTAGATGCATCATGGATGGAAGTATTCATGGGTAGAGGTATCCATGGGAAAAGGCATCCAAAGGTGGAGATAT
Source organism: Imbricaverruca yamaguchii (assembly GCA_034440575.1). Lineage (NCBI taxonomy): Eukaryota > Metazoa > Arthropoda > Thecostraca > Neoverrucidae > Imbricaverruca > Imbricaverruca yamaguchii. The sequence goes on along the minus strand of JAOTOL010000488.1, from coordinate 7,028 downwards.
TCATAGCTAGAGGTTTCCATATGTAAATGTATGCATATGTAGAGTTAGTTATTAGGGTTTTAGGGCGCATCAACTGCAGTGGTTATACAGCGCCCATTATACATATGTAGAGGTATCCATAAGTAGATGTATCCATATGCATATATTCATATCCATAGGTATCCATAGGTAGAGGTGCCAATACGTAGAGATATCCATATGCAGAGGTATCCATAGGTAGAGGTGCCAATACGTAGAGATATCCATATGTAGAGGTATCCATAGGTAGATGCATCTGTAGGTAGACCCTACATATGTACATAGGTATTCATAGGTATTCATAGGTAGATATCCGTAGGCAAAGGTATTCGATGCTGGTATCACGGGACGTCTGCGGCTCACAGACACGCTGTGACGTCACTGACAGCGTGACGACGTGACGCGCAGGGTTCGGGCGACGTCAAGTACCACCTGGGCACCTACATCGAGCGGCTGAACCGCGTCACCAACAAGAACGTGCGGCTGGCGATCGTAGCCAACCCCAGCCACCTGGAGGCCGTCGACCCTGTGGTGCAGGGCAAGACCAAGGCCGAGCAGTTCTACCGCGGCGACAACGAGGGCAACAAGGTCAGTGACCCATCGACCCGGTGGTGCAGGGCAAGACCAAGGCCGAGCAGTTCTACCGCGGCGACACAGAGGGCAACAAGGTCAGTGACCCGTCGACCCGGTGGTGCAGGGCAAGACCAAGGCCGAGCAGTTCTACCGCGGCGACAACGAGGGCAACAAGGTCAGTGACCCGTCGGTGCTGTGGTGCGGGGCAAGACCAAGGCCGAGCAGTTCTACCGCGGCGACAACGAGGGCAACAAGGTCAGTGACCCGTCGACCCGGTGGTGCAGGGCAAGACCAAGGCCGAGCAGTTCTACCGCGGCGACAACGAGGGCAACAAGGTCAGTGACCCGTCGACCCGGTGGTGCAGGGCAAGACCAAGGCCGAGTAGTTCTACCGCGGCGACAACGAGGGCAACAAGGTCAGTGACCCGCCGGGGGAAGGGGGAGATAACAAGGTCATGGCTAGGGTAAGGGGTGCTAGTAATCCATCGGTGGATAGGCGAGTGACGAGGTCAGTAACTCTTCCGGAGTTACTGACCTCGTCACTGGCATAATGACCGTGAGTGTCAATCACCCTCTGTGAGGCGGTATGGACAGCAGTTTCTGTGACACAATATCAGTGGTGGCAAGCGTAACACTGTTAGTAGCACGTCGTGAATGAGTTGAGATGAGCCTAGTGAGGTGATCATTACAGGCGCCCCTCAGTTTGCAAGGCTTCCTCCAACTACATCATGTATCCCTGCTGCCATGTACCAGCAGCCTCCAACTATATCATGTGTCCCTGCTGCTATGTACCAGCAGTCTCCAACTATATATCGTTTGTCGCTGCTGGCTGCTGGCGTACATCTACACTGTATCTATCCCATGTACTGAGTCTAGTTGCCAGCACCTTGTGAGCTGTGAAAGAGGCTGGTGAACTGAGAGTTTCTTTTTTTTGTACTCGGATTCAACTCGACTGCCATGCAGACTGGTTGAGGGCCACATATTTTGTTCTGCATTCGAGGGTTGCTTGATTGCCACAGGTTTGTTGCGGACAGGAGCGGCTTTACTGAGGTGCTGTTGTGTGTTCGTTGTGCAACCTCCACAGGAATACTCGACATGGACCGTATCTCTAGCGCTGATGTATGTGCACACCGAATTATACCGTGGGACCGTACCTGACCTGTGGCCGGGCTGTACCTGACATGTGACTAAATTGTATCCGGGCTTTACCTGAGCCGTACCTGATATGTACCTGAGCTGTACCTGAGCAGTACCTGAGCTATACCTGACATGTACCAGCTGTACCTGAGCTGTACCTGACATGGACCTGAGCCGTACCTGATATGTGCGTAACATGTACCTGAGCAGTACCTGAGCTATGCCTGACATGCACCTGAGGTGTACCTGAGCTGTACCTGACATGTACCTGAGCAGTACCTGAGCTGTACCTGATATGTACCTGAGCTGTATCTGACATGGACCTGGGCTGGACTTGAACGATCCATACATGAGCTGTACCTGAGCTGTACCTGACATGGACCTGAGCCGTACCTGATATGTGCGTAACATGTACCTGATCTGTACCTGACATGTACCTGAGCTGTACCTGAGCAGTACCTGAGCTGAGGTGTGGGTCACTTGTGCATTTTATTGGTACGTGTGTGTGTCGACAGGCGATGTCCATCCTGCTGCACGGCGACGCGGCGTTCTCTGGCCAGGGCGTGGTGTACGAGACGATCCACCTGTCCGACCTGCCCGCCTACACCACACACGGCACCATCCACATCGTGGTCAACAACCAGGTATGCACCGCCTCCCGTGTCGTGGTCAACAGCCGGGTAAACCGCTGCTCATGCTGAGGTCGACAACCGGGAACATCACCGCACATATTGAGGTCAACGACCGGGTACATCACCTCTCATCGAAGTCCACAACCAAGTGCATCCCATCCCATATTGGGTCCAACAACCAGGTACATCACCTCTCATTGAATTCATTAACCAGCCGCATCACTTCTCATATCAAGGTCAACAACCAGGTACATCACCTCTCATTGAAGTCATTAACCAGCCGCATCACTTCTCATATCAAGGTCAACAACCAGGTACATCACCTCTCATTGAAGTCATTAACCAGCCACATTACTTCTCATATCAAGGTCAACAACCAGGTTCATCACCTCTCATTGAAGTCATTAACCAGCCACATCACTTCTCATATTGAGGTCAACAACCAGGTACGTCACCTTTCATATCAAGGTCAACACACCTTTCATATCGTGTACATCACTGCTCATAGCAGAATCAACAACCAGGTATGCTGTTTCATATATCATGGCCGATCAGGTATTCTATCTCCCATGTCGCGATGCAAGATCAGGCATCTTTTTCCCATGCCGTCGTCAATGCTTGTGTATATATCACTGTCCACATCTTGGAAGCAACCTAATATTCCATCTCCAATGTCGTGATAAAAGACCAGCCATCTTATATCCAATTTTATAGTCCATGACGAGGTATATCATTGCTTAGATCTTGGAAATAACCTGGTGTCGCAGCTCCCATATCATGGTTGCCAATCGGATTCATAGGTTTCCGTATCGAAAGTCAGTTGTGACCTTTGAGCCACCAGCCCGCTCGCTGGCCTGTGGGTCCCACTATGATCAGTACCGTTTATCACCTGTGACCTGCTTCTCATGGCAAGAGCGAAGTCACAGGTGAGAATCCCGCTTGTGCGCTCGCGCTGACCTCTGACCCGTCGCCTGTGCTGTCACGTTGTTTTCACCGTTAACCTGTGACGTCGTCTTCACCACTGACCACCCGGTTGACTTGTGACCTCAGATAGGTTTCACTGCCGACCCACGGTTAACCCATGTCCCGTGACCTGCAGATCGGCTTCACCACCGACCGCCGGCTGACCCGTGATCCGTGACCCAAGATCGGCTTCACCACCGACCCGCGGCCGACCTTTGACCTGTGACCTGTGACCCCAGATCGGCTTCACCACCGACTCGTGGTTGACCTGTGACCCGTGACCCCAGATCGGCCTCACCACCGATCCGCGGCTGACCTTTGACCTGTGACCCCAGATCGGCTTCACCACCGACCCGCGACTGACCCGCTCGTCGCCCTACTGCACGGACGTGGCGCGCGTGGTGAACGCGCCCATCTTCCACGTGAACGGCGACGACCCGGAGGCGGTGATGCACGTGTGCCGGGTGGCGGCCGAGTGGAGGAACACCTTCCACAAGGACGTGGTCATCGACATTGTGAGTCCCGGCGGCAACACCTTCCACAAGGACGTGGTCATCGACATTGTGAGTCCCGGCGGCAACACCTTCCACAAGGACGTGGTCATCGACATTGTGAGTCCCGGCGGGAACACCTTCCACAAGGACGTGGTCATCGACATTGTGAGTCCCAGCGGGAACACCTAACACAAGGACGTGGTCATCGACATTGTGAGTCCCGGCGGGAACACCTTCCACAAGGACGTGGTCATCGACATTGTGAGTCCCGGCGGCGACGTTTTCCAGAAGGACGTGGTCATCGGCATCGTGAGTCTCGGCGGCGACGTTTTCCAAGAGGACGTGGTCGTCGACATCGTGAGTCTCGGTGCGACATTCTACAAAGTCGTGGTCATCGGCATCGTGAGTCTCGGGGCGTCGTGCAGACATCTACGGCGGAGGACCGTGGGGGAAACGTGGAGACTTACCGCTACTTCCAGGGAGTCAGATCTGTCGAACTAGAAGGTCCAATGTGTAAGGTGGTGGGGCGAACTGTCTTGTTGGCTCAGAGTTGGCACAGCTGATGTACCAGCGGAAAATGCGGGTGTCCGGTGGCCATGATTGAACTTTTCTGCATTTCCATTTTGCCCTCCGTCTCATGGTTCTCGTAAGTGCCATGCGACCTTTGGTATGTGATTTTATCTGGTCTTGTGACCCTAGCTCCACGGATGGCCTGTGATTAGTTCGGGAAATATCTTGCTCTGGATTTTGTTATTCAGAACGTTTTCCTCTTTGTAGAATGGTCCTTTCCTTTTTCTCCCTGGATAGTTGAATGCTACTGTTTTGTCAGTAAAATGGAATGCATTTTTGGTTTTTTGGTAAGCGTGTCCCACTTTATGGGCTCTTAAGCCCGGGCTTTCCTTCCAATAATTGCACACTGTATACTGGTTGCAGGGAAATTGTGCTGTCTAATTTCTAGGTTTGTTTTTGCCCATATATTTTAAACCTATTTTTTCTTCGATTCAAAATAAGAAGTATGTACTCCATTGCTTGACTGACGAAAAAGGGCAGCCGAAGCGAAGAACAGAAATCTTCCTGTCATAATTCAATATACGATATCTGGGATCTAAAATATCTATCCATTCCTGCACGCGACTTGTTGACTGTGACTCCTGCGCAGGTGTCGTACCGGCGCAACGGCCACAACGAGATCGACGAGCCAATGTTCACGCACCCCTTCATGTACAACAAGATCCGCACCCTGCCCAACATCACCGAAAAGTACGCGCAGAAGCTGATCGACGAGGGCACCGTCACCGCCGAGGAGGTCAAGGTGAGGTCAAGGTCATCGGCAAGGTCCGTGTCTGCGGAGCGGGCCAGTATCACTGGAGGGGGTCGGAGCAACAAGGACGCTGCGACGAGGTAGACTGGTGGGAAATCTTCATTGTGTGTTATGAGGGGTTGAAGACCGATGTGGGCCAAGTCAATGTCTAGTTCCAAGTTATATTTCCAGTTCTAGTTCCAAGTCTGCAGCCAAGTCTAGTTCCAAGTTCTCTGCACCAGCTTGTAACGTGGCAAGTGTCAAATTGGGCGTTGGGTGGACTCGGCCCGAACACCAATCCGGACCTGGAAACGTTGGATTATTATGAGAACATTTTGCTGCAACTACAGTGTTCTCGTTCATGTTTTCCTTTGCGACATTGTTTATTTATTTCGACTGCTGGTCGTGACGTCATGGGTTTACACACCCGCCACTTTACAATTTGACGTCATGGGTCCACACACCCGCCACTTTACCTTTTGAGATGGGTTTACACATCCGCCACTTTACCGTTTGAGATGGGCTTACACATCCGCCACTTTACCGTTTGAGAGGAGTTTACACATCCGCCACTTTACCGGTTTGAGATGGGTTTACACATCCGCCACTTTACCGTTTGAGATGGGTTTACACATCCGCCACTTTACCGTTTGAGATGGGTTTACACATCCGCCACTTTACCGTTTGAGATGGGTTTACACATCCGCCACTTTACCGTTTGAGATGAGTTTACACATCCGCCACTTTACCGTTTGAGATGGGTTTACACATCCGCCACTTTACCGGTTTGAGATGGGTTTACACATCCGCCACTTTACCGTTTGAGATGGGTTTACACATCCGCCACTTTACCGTTTGAGATGGGTTTACACATCCGCCACTTTACCGTTTGAGATGGGTTTACACATCCGCCACTTTACCGTTTGAGATGGGTTTACACATCCGCCACTTTACCGTTTGAGATGAGTTTACACATCCGCCACTTTACCGTTTGAGATGGGTTTACACATCCGCCACTTTACCGTTTGAGATGGGTTTACACATCCGCCACTTTACCGTTTGAGATGGGTTTACACATCCGCCACTTTACCGTTTGAGATGGGTTTACAATCCGCCACTTTACCGTTTGAGATGGGGTTACACATCCGCCACTTTACCGTTTGAGATGGGTTTACACATCCGCCACTTTACCGTTTGAGATGAGTTTACACATCCGCCACTTTACCGTTTGAGATGGGGTTTACACATCCGCCACTTTACCGTTTGAGATGGGTTTACACATCCGCCACTTTACCGTTTGAGATGGGTTTACACATCCGCCACTTTACCGGTTTGAGATGGGTTTACACATCCGCCACTTTACCGTTTGAGATGGGTTTACACATCCGCCACTTTACCGTTTGAGATGGGTTTACACATCCGCCACTTTACCGTTTGAGATGGGTTTACACATCCGCCACTTTACCGTTTGAGATGGGTTTACACATCCGCCACTTTACCGTTTGAGATGAGTTTACACATCCGCCACTTTACCGTTTGAGATGGGTTTACACATCCGCCACTTTACCGTTTGAGATGGGTTTACACATCCGCCACTTTACCGTTTGAGATGGGTTTACACATCCGCCACTTTACCGTTTGAGATGGGTTTACACATCTGCTACTTTACCGTTTGAGATGGGTTTACACACCCGCCACTTTACCGTTTGAGATGGGTTTACACCGAACCGCCACTTTACCGTTTGAGATGGGTTTACACATCCGCCACTTTACCGTTTGAGATGGGTTTACACATCCGCCACTTTACCGTTTGAGATGGGTTTACATCCGCCACTTTACCGTTTGAGATGGGTTTACACATCCGCCACTTTACCGTTTGAGATGGGTTTACACATCCGCCACTATACCGTTT
>JAOTOL010000487.1:0-74639 GCA_034440575.1 Imbricaverruca yamaguchii | reverse complement strand
GTCCCTGAATAATTTTCAGAAACATATGCTCATGGGGCAAAGCCGACATTGAGGGGACAAATCAAACCCCACAAGCATATAAAACAGAACCCATGCCCCATATAAAATGGGAGGAATGATGCATTTAAATACATTTTCTGTCTACAAACATCTTTTCTGTTAGTACAGCCTGCATGATTAGAGCCTCCCAGCTTCCATACCTTCTGAACATCATTTGCAATACGGTACAGCATAGCGAAAACCATGGGTGGCGTGGAATTTCAAGGTTTTGTATGAAGTGCCATTGTTGCATTGTTGCATTGTCATTTATGCATTGTTGTTTAATGCTTGCTCATGATACGAATTGATTCGCTAAGAGCTTGTTATTTAGCTTGTGTGACAGGTGCCTTGCAGCCAGCACCAAATGTCATAAAGATATAAAATTCCTAAGATGGCGATCACAATACCAATGCAATCTTCTTTTCGTTGTCACCTTTTCGTTGTCAACCACAGCAGGGCAAGTTTAAGACAGTCTGTCTTCAACAACAGGGTAATAGAACACTGTAACCAGCTGCCAGAGACCATTGTCAGTAGCAACACATTGAACATCTTTAAAAACAGTATAGACAATCATAAGAATAGAGGGCTTGCCTTCCAGTGTTCCAGAAAGGGTTGATCGATTGATTTCGGGGGAAACTGGTTGAGTGTCCAGAGTGCAACCAAGAAGGACCATTGTGGCCACAGTTGACTGATCCTTTATGTCTGTATATCTTTATAATATACACATTGCATTGAAAAAGGAAATGCCACTTATTCACAAACTACATGAGAGCATAAATTTGCCCTTTTCAGATGGCAAGTACAATAACACCAAAATAATGGCCTTGAGTGGCATGCCATATGAGACTTAGATTTAGATAATGTCATGAAAAGCGATGTGAAACAAAATAACATAGCATAACAAAACATAGCTTAACCTCTCTTTGAAGTAACCACTACAAACACAAGAAGTGCAAAAAATCAATGGAGATGATTGTTCTCAACTTTTTCGGATAAAACAAATACTAAAACTGAACCTACTCTAATCTAACCTCATCTAACCCATCCTGCGTTAAAAATAGGAATTCAAATATTGGGTTTTTATTTAAATCTCAAGTTTTGCAACTAAAAACCTATGAAATGATGTAGCCTAACCCAGTTGTTTGCTTCATGGAGGAAAATGTGTGTAAACCTTTTCTCATGCACACCTTAAATGACAATAACACCAAATAAACCAACCCCCCTAACCCAATGTCTTTCATTTGCTATGCAAGCTGTACATTTATCCCAGTTCAGTCTTTCATGGCATAGTGTGAGCCATGAACAAATGGTGATGTAAAGAGCTGATCCAATGGCTACATAATTTGAAATAAACCAATGAGATCCATAAAAATGTAATCGAGCCATAGCGTGTTAAAATTTTGAAAGAGCCATGGTGGCCCGCCTAGTGTAGGCCTATACAACTATCTGGTAGCAACAATAGGTGGTGATAATGTAAGTACTAAAGCTTTCCTGCAACTTATAAATTCGATATTATTGTCTTAATAAGTGCTTTTGGATTCATAGGATTTTTTTTCTTCCCAGAATACCATGGTTGTGAAGGTGACTAAGATGATGGGACCATATATTTACGGTAAAAATGAGCAGAAAAAAATTGTGTGAATTTGCTTTTGCTTTTTTTTAAAGTCCAACTAAAAGACCTAAACTAACATAACTTGACCAAACTTGTCCCATTTGTTTGCTTGATGGAGGCAAATGAGTGTATTTGTCTTCTTTTTACTACCTTAAAGCACAATAATACACAAAAGTTTCGAGGGAAAACATTTCACAATGTTTTATTGGATTTACTTCCCTCAAAAGTATCTTAGGTTAGGTTCGGTTAGGTTAGGTTAGGTTAGGTTAGGTTAGGTTAGGTTAGGTTAGGTTAGGTTAGGCTAGGCTAGGCTGGGTTATGTTCCTTTTTAATTGTGATAATTTTCAGGAAATAAGACGTTTCACATATTTTTTCTTACAAATATAGGTTGTGCTAGGTCAGGTTAGCTTATGCTCCATTAAAAAAAAACTTTTCTTTTATGCTATGTTACATAACTCAAAGCCACTTTTTTACATTACTTTTTCACAACCTGAAAAGTAAGCATTTGCAGAGAAAATAAGTGGTTCTATCATCTTAAGTCACCTTCATAAACATTTTATTTAAAAAAAAGTCCCCCCAAAATCAAAAACACCTTTTAAGACATATTTACCATGCATTGCTGAGCAGCACAATATCCCGCCCAAAACCATTGTTTCAGAAGTATATGTTTTTATCACTACAAAATAAGCTGCAACTGGCATAGCCCTGTAAGCTTTTCAGTGTCCATAGCTGAATAATGATGCCATAAAATATCAATTAAGTTTGTTTGCCCGAGTGCAATACCACATATACCTTACTAAGCCTGCCAGATATTATATGTTGTCAAGCTCAGGTATGTTGGCTAGTGTAGCTTAAGTGTGCATCAACTGCGTAAGTCATAGAGCGCCCGTAATTTCAAGGGTATATGCAGCGAGGTTGGCAAGATGCTGACATACTTATATTTATACCATGTGGAAATACATTTGGTATGAAGACACACCCACCTTGTACAGACTATGACTGGCTTGTGACTGGATTCAGAGGTTCTCTTAATCCCAGAGATACTTCTCTTTTTCACTGAAACCTTGCCGCACAACTGCACCGATCCGCACGCCGCCGCATCCAAAACAAAAATGGCCGACAGTTCGCATTTGTTTCGTTAAGCAGCGCTAGGGTGCTAATGTTCCCGCCATTTTTCCTCGCTGCTCATTTTACCTCCCCAGGTGCTAACTGTGAGCAGCCATGGAACGTTCAAACTCCCGCCAAAAAAAACTAACTGTAATAGTGCTAGATATAAGCAGTTGAATTAGTCTGGACTGCTTGACATAATTGACCGTTCAACCTGCCACCAGATGGCAGGACAAAAATTTAAAGATGGCGGCCACAACGGAGATAAACAATTCGCGTACGGTGTTTGAGTGATACTGTCTGGAGCTTGCTTCAGGGTAAAGGAGATGGATCCTACTGCACCTAAAGTATCAATTGTGCAAATATCTGAGTATATCGGCGATAAAAAACGTTGTGCCATTGAGGGGGAAGCCGTACTAGATGCAGGGCACATAATTTCTTGTGGTACGATTGGGAAAGAACCTGGGAAGGTTACAGTGCAGGCGCTCTGCGTAAAATCCAGCCACCTACGCGAGAAGCCCCATGAGCTATATGCTGTGGTTGAGTGTGGAAGATTCTGGGTACAGTGCTCCTGCAAAGCTGGTCTCTCAGAAAGCTGCAAGCATTGCATTGCTCTGCTACTATACCTAAACAGGTGAGGAAAGTGAAGTGTTGAATGATTGCTATTATTGACAGAACTGCACATGGATGTAATATTGAAATAGCAAATTAGCTTTAGCAAGGCGTAAAACCAGTAGGTTCTGACCCCTGATGACATCAGAATTTCCACCTATGCCTGGCATCATGCAAATGTGGAAGCCTTTTTGAATTATTGATGTTGGGAATATCTGATTCACCCACAAAGGATTTTGAGAAGGCAAGGTGTTCCTCTTCAAGTAAGGTTTCTTCGATGGGTACGCTGCAATTAGCAACAGAAGTTAGCATAAGAGCACGGAGAGCCACATCTTTCATCCGATCAGTAAGTGGTCTGAGACCTGAAAAGGGTAAATGGGCACTGAATGACGAAACCTGGTCGATGCACCCTAAAACTCAAATAACCAACCAACCAATCAATTCGATTAGTGCCTACCTATATTTCATAGCAATTGCGAAAAATAACAGCAAAGCATGCCATATTAGCTTGCAGAAAAATGGGAATTAAATATTTATAGAGTAATCATTCTATTTTTCACTGGCACATGTTCATGGATACATCAACCACTGCGATTGCCGACATTGGTGCAGCATTAATGTGGGACAAGTATAACAATTACAACATGAGTATGCATGCTACATTACCCAACATTAGGTATACAATAGTGGTGAATCCCTGATTATCCAACACCAATAGCAGAATTACTCTGGAAAGAAGACCAAGAAAGCGAAGAATCATGAGACCAAAATGTAGCAGTTTTTATCTAAGCTAATGTACTGTCAAGCAAATGAACCTTCAGAGTGAATATTAAGAGGTAAGAAAATAGATTTAGAATGATATGTTACTTGGAAAGTGTTTGGTTGAGCGATGTCCATAAGATGCCACTGGTAAGATATTGTATGCAAAAGATATCAAAAGGGTAATAATAAGAGATAGACAAAAATAATTCATTTGATGTAGAAGAATATGGTCAGTTGCATAATAGGCTTCACCACGAGTCCAAAACTGGCACAAAACTTTATATAAATACCAAATAAATTTGAACGCATCCCTTATGTGCACATGATTTAAATACCGACAATTCCTCAAGGTTGCTTAATTTTACCTTTTGCATTACATGCTAATTGTACATGTAGATATGCAGTTTATTATTATGTGTATGAAAGCAATATGGTTGAATTACATGTTGGTAACACCAATAGTTTTATGAAGCCTTCATCCATATATACATACCAGAAAGTATATAATCATCATTCTTGAAGTGCTTGCTGCATACCTTCATGTGCCTTGATGCTTTCTTGCCCATTTTTAAAATGTTGTGCCACTTTTTTGAAAGTAACTTATCTCTCGGGAAGCGATGGAAGCTGACTTCAGGTTCCCTCCTGTGCAATGATTTGCATTGTGGAACACATGTAGATATGCATGTAGATTGGACTTGCTCACCTTATCCACTTTATTCATCATGTTCACAGCTTTGCAAGAGCCCTCACACTCTCAAATTTCAAGGACCCGAAATAGTATGAGTTACAAGGACCCGAAATAGTATGTTTCTGATAGCGCGCCAGATTTGTCACACTTTTATCCCCCAACTGTAGTTCAACGTTTCTGCCGGCAGGCGGCAACCCTTTCGCCTTGAACGGTCAATAGCCTTGGCTGCTAGGATCAAGCATCCTCATTCTTGCAGTCTAGCATCTTCAGGCTAGAATTAGCCCCTTTCCAGCCGAATAGTACATATGGTGCTTGTCATTGCTTGAATGGTGCTTGGTACTAGCATCCCTAGCGAACAGCGTTGGTGGAAGCAGCCATTTAGCATGCGATTAGCAGCAAAAGTGCTAATCATTTTTTAGAGTGCAAGATTACAGTGTGTTGTAGTACAAGGTCATGGCTGGAGATCTATCACGAAGCCAGTCCTTATTTGCAAGACGTGTTTTGAGCTTGAACATGGAAAATGACAAATTAATCTTAGCAGGGTACCAAACCAAGGGGTCGAGACCCCCACCCACCCAGGTTCTCGAGCCATGTGCAGGTGATGCACCTGCGAAACCACTGCAATTTTTGTCTTCTGGGATTAGCTTCTCCAGTGAGTTGGACAAAATATATATATAACATATATATATATATATATATATATATATATATATATATATATATATATATATATATATACATATATGCATGTTGTGTCTACAAGCCGACTCAACTTTGCTCATCTCTACGCTTCAAACTTCAAGACAACTCAGCTCCACTTCGACTCACCTCAACAAGCCAACTTTATTATTCTTCGCTCCCTCTTATCCTCACCACGAAGCTCCTCATACCTGTTCACCCCCACCAAAAATCAACACAAATCAACAACACCACAAACGCCCACCAGGAAACAGCCGACATCACCTCACGGTAGCAGGCCGGTAAAGACTTGGACACACACACGCCGAATGCACGAAATCTTGCTGCGGAATTTGTGAGGAATGGACAAAGAACAACAGATGAAGTCAGAGTTCACGGAATTCGTGGGCGAAACGTCATAAAAAAACGTATCCTTGGTTCGCACACTTTAGTTTTCATGGAAATAGTACACCGTACATAGTACAGTACAAGTCCGACACACAGTGGCGTCGCCACGAAATTCTTGGTAATGGGAAACATGATTTCATATTAATGCACTGTCTGTTCTTGGCATGGTGCATTATTCACTCAACATGCAATCGCAATACTCTTTTTTCCGCTGAAAACTGGGCCATACCAAGGTATAAATAAGTAATATGTGGATACATGCCCAAGTGTCAAAACCAACCAAATGCTTTCTCGAACAAAGGAATGTTCCCGCTGGCCTCTAGATTGCAGCGAGGCTGATGCTAAGCATATCTTACAGATATCTCCCATTGATCAACCCACTTGTATGTCTTCAAAGAATAACTGGATATAGCTAGATTCATCCCTTCTGTTATTTGTTACCACCAGCTTGATGCCCTAAACAAAGCTAAAGCGATCATTTCTCAGTCCTAGAACGATAATTTTGCAAAGGTTACAACAAGAAGTGGGTTGCATTGGTTTTCTGATCGGGATCTTAGGAATTTGCGAATTTTTCTAACATTTGGTGCTGGCTGCAAGGCACCTGTGAAACAAACTAAAATAACAATTTCTTCGCAAATAAATTTACGCTACTTTCGCGAATAATTCACGACTGTAATTTCGACCGCTATTTTGTCAAAGGGAACCCATCGAAATGACATGATTAGTGATCAACTGAATTATCATGTGGAGGGGCCTAATCTACCACTATCTTACCAGTTTCGTCGGATTTCACCCCGAACTCCCCCACCCAATTATACGGACTTATTTTCGTATCCCTTGATAAATCGACTCACACTGCCGAAATTACACCTATACCACAACAATCGAATCGGTATCCAAAAACGTCAAGCTGGAGCCCTCCAAAAAAAATGTCCTCCTAACCTGACCTCACGTCCCCGCCCACAGCCTAGCCCACCTGACCTCACCTCCCCGCCCCACAGCTGAGCCCACCTGACCTCACCTGCCAGCCCCACAGCTGAGCCCACCTGACTTGACCACACCTCCCCGCTCCACAGCAGAACCCTACTGACCACACGTCCCCGCTTCACAGCCCCGAACCCTACTGACATCACCTCCCCGCCCCACAGCCGAGCCCTCCTGACCTCACTTCCCCGTCCCACAGCTGAGCCCACTTGACCTCACCTCCCCGCTCCACAGCTGAGCCTACCTTACCCGACCTCCCCACCCCACAGCTGGGCCCACCTGACCTGACCTCACACCCCCTCCTCACAGCTGAACCCGCTTAACTTCATGTTCTCGCCTGACAGCTGAGCCCCCCTGACGTTGTGTGCGTCGCCTCAGATTTCGGATAGGAGTGGGAGCAGTGGACTAGAGCATTCTATGTTTTTTTTGCATGCAACGCTCTAGGTGTAATATTAAATGTTACGAAGCATAGAAAGACGCATCCTAGGTTCCCAAGCTAAGCCAATGCCTGACTCACGACTCGCCCAACAGTCACAGACGGCTTTTTATTAAGTTGACAATGTACGTATTAGGTATGAAGCTTTTCAACTTCGAGAAGGATGCAAATCTATACTGTTCCACCCTAAATATTACAAACATGGGGGCTGGACAAATCAACATTCGCGAGGAGGCTCCTCAAAAGTACATAATACGCCACCGCTGCCGGCAGCTGAGTGACGTCACCAGGGGCGGAGCCACGGCCTTCCCCAAGCTGGGCGTGGCCGTGTTCCCGGAGCGCGGCGCCGCGGCGTTCTGGTACAACCTGCGCCGCAGCGGTGGCGGCGACATGCGCACACTGCACGGCGGCTGCCCGGTGGCGTACGGCTCCAAGTGGATCGCCAACAAGTGGATCCGCGAGCGCAACCAGTTCCTGCGGCGGCCGTGCGCACTCGACCGAGCGCAGTGACCCGAGGTCACCGGCCTGACACAATGACCTGAGGTCACCAGCCGGACGCAGTGACCTCAGATCAACCGGCCTGGTGCAGTGACCCGAGGTCACCGGCCGGTCGGAGTGACCTGAGGTCAACCTGCCTGGTGCAGTGACCCAAGCTCACTGACCGGACGCAGTGACTGCAGTATGTGACACTGATGTGAGCAGCGCCCAAGGTACGACTGTACACGGCAGATGTGGCGAAGGTGGTCTTCGATGATGGAAGGCGCGTCGTGAGAAGGTGTTTGGCTGTGATAGGCTGGCGTACATGTGCTGTCAGCATTCATGCTTGCACTTGTATGCGTATGCGTGCGTGCGTGCGTGCATGCAGCAAACGTGTATGATTTGTCTTCACTGGAACGCCCGAGTAGCTTCTCATTCTGTTGTGAGTTGCATAGGTGTACAAGGTGTTTTGCTAATGATGTGATGCACGCTGTGTGCGTTCGCTTTGTGCGATGACGACTGGGAAGTGGTGACTACATTGTTCGATTTTCTACACATTTCCAAATATGTGCAATAAATCATAAGACGGGAATAGCGAATATGGCGTCGGTAATACGCAAACACAGCGCCCGGGCAAGACATACGCATAAGCAACTAGCGATGCACCCACACATCCGTACATGAGCTCGCTTGTTAATATAAACACCTGTCGCGGATACATACACATTATGGCCGGCAAAATAGATGGAAGGGCATTAGAGCAGTGTGACCGACGTGTCAAACTGAGGCGGCACCGGTCACCGCGCAAAAAAGGCTGGCTTCGAGATGCTGAGCACCTTCATTGTAACGAGCAGTTATTTGCGGTGGTTGATCTTGTTTCTATCCCCTTATTTCGCAAGCAGCTTCTCTGTACGATTGCGTATCACCTCAGTATCCGTAGTGGCAAACCAGCGACCTGGATGCTGATGATCGTACCATTCGGCATTAGCCGCACTGAGATGCGATCAGCCGAGGTAGTCGGAAGGCTAACGATCCCCGCACGCTGCATCGAGCTGGTTGATGGAGCACCACTGTAGGAGAGGCGCTGACAGCATAGTGCACAAGTGCTGATGCACATCCTAACGCTTCACAG
Organism: Imbricaverruca yamaguchii; assembly: GCA_034440575.1. Classification (NCBI taxonomy): domain Eukaryota; kingdom Metazoa; phylum Arthropoda; class Thecostraca; family Neoverrucidae; genus Imbricaverruca; species Imbricaverruca yamaguchii. The sequence goes on along the minus strand of JAOTOL010000487.1, from coordinate 65,704 downwards.
CCAAACTTGACCTGAGCCTGCACACATGCACTGATCAGTTCATCACCTCGCTGCTATCTGAGGGGCTCGGGATAACATTACCCGAGGAGACCTGAGCGACGATCAGCCGCCCGTAGAGTTCACGTTATGTCTGTGCATGTTCGCCGTCTGGGTCGTTCATCCTAGCCCGAAGCAGAGATGAGCCAGTTGCAAGAATGCTGCGCCCGTCGCTCTGCAGCGACGCGGCAGTGACGGTGCAAGCAGGCGCCGGGCGTGTTTGGTGTACCCAGCTGCGGTAGGTTGGTGCAGTGTCAGTCTCGGGTGTGTTTGGTGTACCCAGCTGCAGTAGGCTGGTGCAGTGTCAGTCTCGAGTGTGTTTGGTGTACCCAGCTGCAGTAGGCTGGTGCAGTGTCAGTCTCCGGTGTGTTTGGTGTACCAAGCTGCAGTAGGCTGGTGCAGTGTCAGTCTCGGGTGTGCTTGGTGTACCCCTATAAGCACTGGATGAATATTTGTGTAATATATTTCATCCCAGAAACCGACTCCGACTTACCCGCCACACGGCGCCAAGACCGCCTGAAAAAAAAACTGCCACGATGTAAACAATAGCGATGGTCGCGCTGTCCCGCGTGACAGAGGCAAACCCAGGGAACATATAGGTTAGGGTGTCAGTATCGCGATCGACTCGAGGCATGCGATTGGAAGAAGAATATTTCCACCGGTGCATCTCATTGATGCTATCTAACCACACCCGGAACGTGCTGGAATCGCCCATGGTGTTACAGTGCTGACAAGGGACGCTGAGATGAATTTTTTTTATATTCCAAAGAGTTGAACATTGTTTGTACAAAAAATCATCTTTTTTAATACACCATATTAGACGTGTTATATTTCATAATTATCGTACCGGATGTACCTATCTTCATACCCGTGCAAATGAAGGTCAAGCGTGTGATCAACACTAGACGGCACGAAGCTGCCACACATAGAATATTATCGGGACCAGTCTGAATAGCTTGGAGGGATGCCAGCAGCAGCCAACCCCTGTCCCCTCCACCAACTGCACCCACATTCAATTTGTCTCAAAATATCACCCGAATTAGAACTGGGTGAAAACATATAACGCTTTGGTAAAGTGCGTGTATTTTTCCATGGCGGGTAATAAATGGCGCCAAAACTAGGGATATTTGACGATAGTCACTAATTGGTAGCTGGCAGCGCGCCACACTTGTTCGCCGGTTTCGAGGTCGGGCAGTGTAGGGTTTCAGGCGCCGCTGTTGATGTGTTGTATTTATGCAGTTATTGGTTGATGAATGACGATTGTAAGCATATGCCATTCAGACTTGATCTTGTGGCCGATTGTAAAGTCGGGGTATTGAACAATCTTCAAGTGCGAGAGGAATATATATGGCCTATCCAATCTGGGTAGGTTAGGATTTAGGTACATACCCAGGTAGGTACCTTCGTACCTATTTAGTAATACTTGAAGATCACCGGTACCCACTTTGGTAGGTACCTACCTATGTAAGTACCTTCGTACCTACCTAAGTAGGTACGAAGGTACGCCACCTTCGTACCTTGGAGCCGTACGCCACCGGGCAGCCGCCGTGTAGCGTGCGCATGTCGCCGCCACCGCTGCGGCGCAGGTTGTACCAGAACGCCGCGGCGCCGCGCTCCGGGAACACGGCCACGCCCAGCTTGGGAAGGCCGTGGCTCCGCCCCTGGTGACGTCACTCAGCTGCCGGCAGCGGTGGCGTATTATGTACTTTTGAGGAGACTCCTCGCGAATGTCGATTTCTTCAGCCCCCATGTTTGTAATATTTATGGTGGAACAGTATAGATTTGCATCCTTCTCCAAGTTGAAAAGCTTCATATCTAATACGTACATTGTCTTATAATCAACTTAATAAAAAGCCCTCTGTGACTGTTGGGCGAGTCGTGAGTCAGGCATTGGCTTAGCTTGGGAACTGAGGATGCGTCTTTCTATGCTTCGTAACATTTAATATTACACCTAGAGCGTTGCATGCAAAAAAAAACGTAGAATGCTCTAGTCCACTGCTCCCACTCCTATCCGAAATCTGAGGCGACGCACACAACGTCAGGGGGGCTCAGCTGTCAGGCGAGAAGATGAAGTTAAGCGGGTTCAGCTGTGAGGAGGGGGTGTGAGGTCAGGTCAGGTGGGCCCAGCTGTGGGGTGGGGAGGTCGGGTAAGGTAGGCTCAGCTGTGGAGCGGGGAGGTGAGGTCAAGTGGGCTCAGCTGTGGGACGGGGAAGTGAGGTCAGGAGGGCTGGGGAGGTGATGTCAGTAGGGCTCGGGGCTGTGAAGCAGGGACGTTTGGTCAATAGCGTTCGGCTGTGGAGCGGGGAGTTGAGGACAGGTCAAGTGGGCTCAGCTCTGGGACGGGGAAGTGAGGTCAGGAAGGCTCGGCTGTGGGGCGGGGAGGTGATGTCAGTAGGGTTCGGGGCTGTGAAGCGGGGAAGTGTGGTCAGTAGGGTTCTGCTGTGGAGCGGGGAGGTGTGGTCAAGTCAGGTGGGCTCAGCTGTGGGGCGGGGAGGTGAGGTCAGGTGGGCTAGGCTGTGGGCGGGGACGTGAGGTCAGGACAGGAGGACATTTTTTGGAGGGCTCCAGCTTGACGTTTTTGGATACCGATTCGATTGTTGTGGTATAGGTGTAATTTCAGCAGTGTGAGTTGATTTATCAAGTGATACGAAAATAAGTCCGTATAATTGGGTGGGGAGTTCGGGGTGAAATCCGACGAAAATGGAAAGATAGTGGTAGATTAGGCCCCTCCACATGATAATTCAGTTGATCACTAATCAATTTCAGACCTTTACATGTTGATACACCTCCCAACCAAACCAGATACTGCTTTGACCCATCGTCTATGTTGCTGAATGTGTAACAGTAGTGTTTGTTGGTAAGTGGGTAGTCCCCTGGGCAGTGGCGTAGCTGATAGGGAGGTATACGTCTCACCCAGTTTTTTTTACCACGGAGCACCTGCCGGCGCCTTATCCTTCAGCCACATCAAAATGTGTGAATTTGTTGATTCGCAGTTTCTGACAACTACCAACCTTCATCTACACACACTACCTTCTCACCCCGCTAACCCAATTTCAGCAACTTTCAACTCCAAGCTTCTGGACCTACTCCCCAGTGTCTTCTCTACCACATCGCCTCTGCATCAACCTCTGCGAGCTTCTACCTATATCTACGTTTTCTACAGCATCGTCTACATCTACATCTTCAAGACTATCTACAGTGATACAGTGCAGTGCCCTTCGTCTTTTCTTCAGCTCCATCTACCTACTACAAGCCACCACTACTACGAGGTCAGTCCGGCGGTGCTGCCACTCCCCACACCCAGAAACCTCCAACCCCCACCCGATCTTCCCACTAGTGCCCTCTGCACGATCTTTTTCTGATCTATCTATTCATGCTCTCTTCAAGCACAGTTTCTGATTTCTTCGTGTACTCTTCGTCTTTATCTGCCCCCTCTGTTACACCTGTCGGTCTCTCTTCACGCCCTTCTTTACCTTCCGCCAAAATTGTCAAGTGTATCGTGTGCCACTCACCTGCCATCTACACTCTTTTTCCAACATCACAATACTACAGAACCCGACCATCATGAACACTAATATGATCACCACCGAACAACCACCCACGGGAGATTTCTTCATCTGGCGCCGGGGGACGGGGAACCAATGGGCACTAGGGCACAGCGTCCTTGAGAAATTTTGGATTCGAGATTCGGCCCTATGATTTTGAAATGTAATCGGGTGTGCTGATTTCAAATTCGAAAGCTGTTTTTGGATCAAAGCATTTTCTGGTCGGCAAATTTACACTTTTCTGCAGGCATGTTTCCTAACTTTATGCTAAATATGGGACTATGGACACAAAGACATGTCTGAAAGTTGTGTGACTGTCATATTCGTGATGTTCACACCAAAATACCTATGGTTACCACTTTTCAGCGCGCTAAAGCGTATATTGGGTATATTTCTGACGGTTTCTCTGGTCCGTCCGACACATCTCTCACTAACGCCATCTATAGGTGTTTTTTTCATTAACTCTGAAAATTGACTCATTGAACTAGACATATATCAAAAGCCTGTCCAGTATGCATCTAAAATTTACACTAACGAACTGAAAACTGATGGCTAAGTTCCCTCAGGGGCGGATCCAGGGGGGAGGCAATAGTAGGTATGTTGAAAAAGGCAAAGGCAGGTTCGTATACAAAATACAAAAAGTGAACACGTTTCTTGAAAACTTCAAATAACATAAAACAAGCTTTGAAGTATCATAGTAATCGTTTGTAATGAAGGAAAACATTGCATAACACACAGGACTACCGTTTAGTGATCGGCTGAGGGAAATAATAGAAATACACACAGGAGAACTGCCACTCAGACACATTATCACTTCTCTGGACGGCCCAACAAACGCAAGGGACGGATTGCAAGGTCCTGTTGGAAAGATGCATTCGAAGGTTGAAGACATGAGGTATGATCCAGCGTTTGAACGGTAGCTGAAGGCGAGGAATATGTGGAGATCCCAGAAGATATACTTGACAGCATGTCAACAGACCAGGTCTCTTACGACCTGTGTCGGGCGGTGAAAGCTGGAAGTCTGGAAGTATGTAAGAAATGAAGCCTGGCAAGTTGAACCACGCGCGCTAGTTGACAACAGGTGAGAGGATAGTGTACTTGTGGACCAGGCAGCACGGGCTCACCGACTGAAACAAGAGAATCCTGAGACGGCTGGCAGAGTTCTGCGTCAACATATATTTCAAGTGCTACTTTGAGATTAAGACGAAGCCCAAAGTCGTGGACGCACCCATGCACATAATAACCCATCTCCGGATCCTTCGTACGCAACCAGAAGAGGTTCACGACTTTAGGGCGCATCGACAACATTGGTCATGTAGCCCAGAAGAGGTTCAGGCGGCGGTTAGCCTGCGTTCGCGTCTTCCACCTGGTACGCCCATCCTGCGAGCCTCCTGCTGTCCCTTCTCGCCAGCGAACAACCTAAAGATAGGAAGTTTGCAATCGAAAAGATCATCGGTGTGAGAGGAGAAGCAGAGTACGGGGACAAGTCGCCAAGGACGAGAAAGCACCCCAAGATCAACATGTCCACCTCATCACTTATACAACTGATCGACTGGGACGACACAGAGATCACGGAACCTGTGTTTACGTGTGGAATCGCCGCAACAGAACTCAGGAGGATCATATCCATGCCGCCGGATGTCCCTCCGTTCCCTGCGAATGCCCAGTCGACGGAGCGGGCGGTCCAGCACATCACGACAGCCGCTGGAAAGGTCAGGAGGCCCGAGATTGCTCTGTCCGCGTCAGCGCCCACCACAGAAAACAGTTGCCAGTGTTCCTCTCTAAGAAGGACATAATGGAAGCTATGAAGTAGGCCAATGACGGGGAGTAGTAAAAGGGCCACACAAAACTGTACTTTATGCATTCTGTCCTTCAGATATCTATTTCAGTCGATCACTAAACGGTAGTCCTGTGTGTTACGCAATGTTTTCCTACATTACAAACGATTACTATGATACTTCGAAGCTTGTTTTATGTTATTTGAAGTTTTCTAGAAACGTGTTCACTTTTTGTATTTTGTATACGAACCTGACTTTGCCTTTTTGAACATACCTACTATTGCCTCCCCCTGGATCCGCCCCTGAGGGAACGTAGGCATCAGTTTTCAGTTCGTTAGTGTAAATTTTAGATGTATACTGGACAGGCTTTTGATATATGTCTAGTTCAATGAGTCAATTTTCAGAGTTAATGAAGAAAAAAAAACACCTATAGATGGCGTTAGTGAGATATGTGTCGGACGGACCAGAAAAACCGTCCGAAATATATCCAATATACGCTTTAGCGCGCTGAAAAGTGGTGACCATGGGTATTTTTCTGTGAACATCACGAATATAACAGACACACAACTTTCAGGCATGTCTTTGTGTCCATAGTCCCATAATTAGCATAAAGTTAGGAAACATGCCTGCATAAAAGTGTAAATTTGCGGACCAGAAATGCTTTGATCCAAAAACAGCTTTCGAATTTGAAATCAGCACACCCGATTACATCTCAAAATCATAGGGCCGAATCTCGAATCCAAAATTTCTCAAGGACGCTGTGCCCTAATGGGCACCCCTGGACCCCTGGCTGGTGGATGGAGAAATCTCCCACTACATAGGGGCGCCCCTACACGCCAAACCCCTAAGATCCGTGGCGCTCCTAATCCAGGCAAATAACAAAACTGATGCATAGCTACTCACCAAAATTAAAAGCATAAAGGACACCCCAATCACCATCACACCGGCTACAAACCTCAACACCAGTCAGGGGACGATCATGGCCCGGGATCTGGTCGGTATACCGGCGGAGGCACTGGCCCTCAAGCTTGGGGACCAGGCGGTCTCCGCCGTGTACCGGCCGCCCCCGAGACCAGGATACAGCACAAACCATCTTCTCATACTGACATTCAACTCACGCAAGCCACCACCCCACATCAAAGCCGGATACCTCAGGTATCCGGTCACACCACGCGCACCCTCCCGCAGCGCTGTAAGATATGTCAGCGGTACGGCCACTCCGCGGGGGGTGCCGCGCCAACACCCGCACATGCGGCCGCTGCGCCCAACACCACAGCACAGACACATGTGACAGCGGCGAGCTGTGTTGCGCGCCTGCGGGAGGGATCATGGGGCCTCGGATGGGTCCTGCCCTCGGTGGATGGCGGAGCGCGAGGTGCTCCGCCGGATCCACCTCGGGGGCATGGACCCGTACCGGGCCAGGGCGTCGGTCCTGGACCCGCCGGCGGCGTGGCCGGCTCGGCACACAAAGCTGGGCACACAGCAACAGCAACCACCAAAACGCACAAACGAACATTACCCGGCTCTGACAACATGCTCCCAACCTGAACAGAACACAAACACCAGCGCAGAAGAACCACAACGCAGAACATCCGAACACCACCTAATACAAACACCCGCAAAACTAGACCACCAACACCAGGACCTTCAAACCACCGTCAAGCACACTCAAACCTATCTACTCCAACCTACCACCCACCACCGCCACCAAAATACCAACAAGCATCCGCAGCATCCCCACACACCACACACACACTGGACAGACCACCTACACCATATGCACACACAGATCAGGACACAGACCCGGAGGAGCAGACGGAACGAGAACACGGAACAACCGACTCAGACACCACGATCCCCCAAACGCGACACCACCAATTACTCAGCCACACAGGCCATCCAAGAGCACAACCAAAAAACAGCCATCACATAAACGCCCACACACCAGCGCTGGCACATACAAACAATGAACAAAATCATACAATGGAACACTCACGTACTTATCAGACACTGGCCTGAATTGAAATATTATGCACTACAAACAAACCCTATAGCACTATGTATTCAAGAGACACACTTCAAACCCCACGACCCATATCACTTTCACATTCCTCACTACACCATACACAGACACGACACACACAACCCACACAGATCAGGCGGTGTATGCACATACATTTGAAACACGACCCCTCACCGCCTGATACATTTCGACATTACGGCAGACATACTACTAACTGAAATTCTTGTACACAACCTAGCTTACACACTCATCAACATCTACGATCCACCGTCGCGAAACACAGAAACACTCTCGGAATTAAATAAAGCACTTGACCAAATTCGCATAATCTCACAATACTCAACACCGGCACACCAACCTACGAAGTACCAATCGGATCCCTCCTCCCTACTACCCGAGATGTCACACTTGCCTCATCACGCATAGCCTTCACCCTATCCTGGACATCCGACCCTGACCCACACTTCAGCGACCACGCACCCATTACTATTACCTTCACCCAAATCCCTACCACCGCCCCCCCCAATCCCCAGCCTGGCCGGTGGAACCTCAAAAAAACCTCCTGGAACCCTTTCTCAGAATCGTTAGCAGTCCAAACAGCCCACAGGCCCTAACTAACACCAGAATAATTCGCAGACATACTCATCACCACAGCACACCAACACATACCACAAACAAAAACAACGACGCCAACACAAACCTCGCGCGGCTCCCCTATTGGAGTGATTACTGCCACTGGGCGATCCGCGCGAGGAACCACGCACGCCATAGATATGAAAGACACCGCACACCAGAAACACTAGCAATATACAAACAACTCAGAACACAATGTATGACAATCATTAAGGACGCAAAAAATACTTCTGGAACACATTCAGCACCCAATTTAACAGATTTAGACCTCTAGGCGACATTTTGACACTTCTGAAAACATTCCAACACCGACAACGACCCCCAATCAAAGCCATCACACTTAGGCACAACAACATCACAACAGATCCCAAAACAATAGCAAACATATTCGGAGACCACTGCCATCTTAGATCATCTACACTTCCACGAAACCCCCACCCCCAACCAGACACACACGCACAGACCTCTACAACACTATATTTACATTCACAGAACTGCAATTAGCAATCACACAGACAGATAACACATGTGCAGGATCGGACAACATTCACTAATTCTTTCTTCAAACACCTACCAACATCAACACTGCACACACTACTCAACACCTACAGCACCGCATGGACCACACATACATACCCACAGTCCTGGCTATACGCCTCTCTCCTACCTATACCTAAACCAAACACAGATTCAACTCTTTGCACCTCCTATCGCCCTATTGCCCTCACTAGCTGCTTCCACAAACTATTCGAAGTATTGTTAAAAAACGCCTCCTCTATATCATTAAAACACAACACTTAATATCTCCTATTCAATCAGGCTTCCTTCCTAATCGATCATGTCTAAACAACCTCACTTACCTCATCACAAACATCCAGGAAGCGGCGGCCAGGAGCCGTTCCACGACTGCCGTCTTCCTGGATCTAAAACAAGCTTATGACACCATCAACATAACAGCACTACTACAACACTTACACAACATCGGCATACAAGGCAGGCTGATGCAGTACCTCCATTTCTACCTACTCAACAGATCTTGCCAAGTAAAAATTGGGCCCCACACCTCAGACGCTAACTTCCCCGACACCGGTTTAATGCAAGGCTCAGTTCTCAGTCCCCTACTCTTCATTTTAGCTCTAAATTCCGCAATCACCGACAACTTTTTGACCAAAATTGTAATCTACGCCGACGACATAGTATTATGGACATCAATAGAAGCACCAGCACACGCACTAACAGTACTACAACACGCACTAACAGAACTCAACAACAAACTTGCCACACTAAACCTTTATATAGCACCACTCAAATCCAAATGCATGATTTTCGACCACAACAGAGACACAAACCTACAACCCATAAAAATAAACAACTCACACATTCCCTTTGTCACCACAACAAAATTTCTAGGTATCGCATCAGACGAACGACTAACTTTTCGGCCACACCTCCTAAACATACAAAAACGCGTTTAAAAAAGAATCAACATACTACGAGCACTTTCTGGCACACACTGGGGATCAGACCGAAACACATTTCTAACCCTTTACAAATCACTCATTCGTCCAATTATGGAATGCGGATCCCCACTCTTCCAAAACGCAGCTGAAACAAACCTCAAAATTATAGATTCTATTGAACGACAATGTCTTCAAATAGTCACAGGAGCTTACACCACCTCACCTTCTTACGCTCTTCACATATACAACCACATCCCAGAATTACAGCACAGACGTATAGAACCACTACTTAGATACCACTACAAAACACAACTCACGAAACAACACCCATGCACACAGGCACTAAAACTCCGCACAACACGCAGACACCAACTCATGAACTCCTCAAGACTACAAACCACAATAGGCTGCCGCATATACAGACACGCCAACACACTAGACATAACACTCCCAACGGCAACACCGCCCCCACAACCCATCGCATGGTGGAAACCGATACCCAACACACACTTCCTCATAGACGAACCAAAAAACACATACACACACGCAGAAATACCACAACTATTCCTACAATTCACAGCACAGTACGCCAGCTTCAACTTCATATATTCAGACGGCTCCAAATCACATACACAGCAGACTGGCACAGCGGCGGTGCTGTACCCCAACGCGGCGCCGCCGCGGGTCATCCTACGTGCTCGTCTGCACGACACAGCATCCGCATACACAACATAATTATTCGCAATCTTCTCGGCATACTGCACCATCTACAACAGCACAATTGAACACAACATCATAGCCACAGACGCAAAATCAGCATTACAGAGCAAAACACCCCACACCAAATATAAACACCCCGTTCTTACCCAAAATACTACGCATCCACAAACAACTCACCATACCACAACGGCCAACACTTCTATGGATCCCAAGTCACACAAACATTCACGGCAACGAACACACAGACACAGAAGCAAACATAGCCACATCACTACAACAAATCACACAATGTCCCTACTCACAATCCGACTACAACCCCACAATACGACAGGCCATCAACAAACACATACAACAAACATGGGATACAGTAACAACACAGCTACACGAACTACACCCCAAACACGAACACTGGCACTCCATTAACCAAAACACGAGACTCAGAGAACGGACACTAACAGGACTACGCATAGGACACACAGCACCCACACACCCATACCTCCTACGCAATCAACCACGACCACAATGCACTACCTGCCGCCACACACTCACAGTCAAACACATGCTCATATACTGCACCAAATACAACAACCAAAGACAACATATCACAAACTACTGCACCACGAACAACATCCCACTGAACCTTACCACGCTCCTCAACGACGACCATCCAGCATTACACGAACACCTCTTCCACTTTCTCAAGACTACACGCATTAATAAAAATTGTGAAAAAGGAAAAAAAGGAGAAAAAAAGGAAAAGGTATGTTAAAAAACGAAAGAAAAAAGTAACAAAACCCGGAAAACTGAAAAAGTAAGATACGTTACAAAAAGAAAAGAGAAAAATCAAAACAAAAAACAAAAACAAAACAAAAAAGAGTATGTTCTTGCAATGTTCACTTCTGGCGATGACTCAACCCCAACACTACACTCCATGACCCATACCCCAATGGGGTGTAGTGGGAGATGACCCAACTCCCACTACCTGGTACCCAATACCCCAATGTGGCACTGACCGGACTAACTCTCTCTCTCTCTCGACATCATCATCTCCGGCTCTCAAACAACTCTACTGCACCAGCTCTACATCTTCAATCGATCCGGACTACCTCAGCTCTACTCTTCAAGACCATCTCAACGCTATTTCACCACTGCTCGACGACTCTACTAAACCTCCACCTCGGATTCATCGTCCTACCCCACGCTACTCACTCTCTTACACATCTTCTCTTCAACCGGAACCAGCCGATATGACCACACGGTGGCAGGCTGGCAAAATAAACTCACACACACACACATACCGTGGCAGTATTCAGCCGATAGTTTTTTTGGGTTTTGCACGCCCTTACACCATCGGCCTTCTGACGCCAAAGCCCTGGTTTGAACTTTTTGAAGGCCGCGAGAGTTCAGCCAGCAAGAGTTCGTCGAGGAGGAGGAAGGAGGAAATCTCGGCCGATGGCCTGGGGACCGAAGTTGGAGGGGACGCCTCTGCCACCTGCCATCCACTACCTACACCAATACATATTTCTGTTGTGAGTTGCATAGGTGTACAAGGGTGTTTGCCAATGATGTGATGCACGCTGTGTGCGTTCGCTTTGTGCGATGACGACTGGGAAGTGGTGACTACATTGTTCGATTTTCTACACATTTCCAAATATATGCATTAAATCAGAAGACGGGAAGTGCGAATATGGCGTCGGTAATACGCAAACACAGCGCCCGGGCAAGACGTACGCATAAGCAACTAGCAATGCACCCACACATCCGTACATGAGCACGCTTGTTAATATAAACACCTGTCGCGGACACATACACATTATGGCCGGCAAAATAGATGAAAGGGCATTAGAGCAGTGTGACCGACGTGTCAAACTGAGGCGGCACCGGTCACCGCGCAAAAAAGGCTGGCTTCGAGATGTTGAGCACCTTCATTGTAACGAGCAGTTATTTGCGGTGTAACAGTTATATCTTGTTTCTATCCCCTTACTTCGCAAGCAGCTTCTCTGTACGCTTGCGTATCACCTCAGTATCCGTAGTGGCAAACCAGCGACCTGGATGCTGATGATCGTACAATTCGTCATTAGCCACACTGAGATGCGATCAGCCGAGGTAGTCGGAAGGCTAACGATCCCCGCACTCTGCATCGAGCTGGTTGATGGAGCACCACTGTAGGAGAGGCGCTGACAGCATAGTGCACAAGTGCTGATGCACATCCTAACGCTTCACAGCCAAACTTGACCTGAGCCTGCACACATGCACTGATCAGTTCATCACCTCGCTGCTATCTGATGGGCTCGGGGTAACATTACCCGAGGAGACCTGAGCGACGATCAGCCGCCCGTAGAGTTCACGTTATGTCTGTGTGTGTTCGCCGTCTGGGTCGTTCATCCCAGCCTGAGGCAGAGATGAGCCAGTTGCAGGAATGCTGCGCCCGTCGCTCTGCAGCGACGCGGCAGTGACGGTGCAAGCAGGCGCCGGGCGTGTTTGGTGTACCCACCTGCGGTAGGTTGGTGCAGTGTCAGTCTCGGGTGTGTTTGGTGTACCCAGCTGCGGTAGGTTGGTGCAGTGTCAGTCTCGGGTGTGTTTGGTGTACCAAGCTGCAGTAGGCTGGTGCAGTGTCAGTCTCGAGTGAGTTTAGTGTATCCAGCTGCAGTAGACTGGTGAAGTATCAGTCTCGGGTGTCAGATGACCTATCGTATCGTAGTTGCACCTATGCATCAAATCGTAGTTTTCAAATAAAAAGCACGCCTACAAATCACGTTTCACGTTTTTTCCAGTTCCACTAACAAAGTACGTACCTTGAAAATTTTGTCGTAGAATTTCTATGAATCTACGCACAAATTCTACGAATATACGCATGCATCAAATACAAGTAATTATGAAATAATAATACAAAATTATGCCACATGCATAAATGTTCCACATTAATTCAAATCTTCATGCTGCTATGGGTTGGCTTAGTAAGTTTTTTCATTTAAATAACTCTGAAATTATTCAGAGCCAGTTCACTAATGACAACATACTTGGTTGCCATGGGCAACCACAGAAGACAAATGAGATGCCTGACACACATTATTAGACATATTTCACAAATGCTATTCTTGTGAAATGCTTTTTGACAACATTTATTGACATGCCAAGTATCAGTCATGTTAATTCAGTATAAATATTGGTTTAGAAAACATCATTAATGGTTTGTGTAACCAAGGCAACTAGGTAGATAGCCAACAATGCTTCTAAACAATGCTTCATTCATTACCATCAACTGTCCATTCATTATGCTCATTCATTTATCATGGGCTATGCCAAGAATTGAAGCATCCAACCACTATCCACATTATCCACAATGTCAAATGGAAAATGATTATGCTGCAAGCCAGGCAGCTTGGCTTGTTCAAGGGCCCAAGCACCATGAATGAATTTACAAGAAGTTATGTAGGCACCACTGCATACTGCAAGACGTAAAAGCTTAAGTAATTTCACAAAGCACCTAAAGGCTTGCATCCATTCTGCCCGTGTTTTTATTCACATTATTGTCAATTCTGATTTTGGTCGGTATGTAACCTCGAGGTACATATCCAGGCAAATGCATCCAAATTTGTACCCGCCTAGGCAGTACTTACATAGGTACCTACCTACCTACAGAGCCTGCTAAATAGAAAGGTACCCACCAGAGTTGGTGCCGGTGATCTTCAAGTATTACTAAGTAGGTATGAAGGTACTTACCTGGGTAGGTAGGTATCTAAATCCTAACCTACCCAGATTGGATAGGCCATATATATTCCTCACATCTGAAGATTGTTCAATACCACGACTTTACAATCGGACACAAGATCAAGTCTGAATGCCATATGCTTACAATGGTCATTCATCAATCAATAACTACACAAACACAACATATCAACAGTGGCACCAGAAACCCTACACGGTGCGACCTCGAAACCGACGAACACTTGTGGCGCGCTGCCAGCTACGAATTAGTGACATCGTCAAATATCGCTAGTTTTGGCGCCATTTATTACCCGCCATGGAAAAACACCCGCACTTTACCGAACCGTTATATGTTTTCACCCAGTTCTAATTCGGATGATATTTTGAGACAAATTGAATGTGGGTGCAGTCGGTGGAGGGGACAGGGGTTGGTTGCTGCCGGCATCCCTCCAAGCTATTCAGACTGGTCCTGATAATACTCTATATCTGGCAGCTTCATGCCGTCTATTGTTGATCACACGCTTGACCTTCATTTGCACGGGTATGAAGATAGGTACATACGGTATCATAATTATGAAATATAATACGTCTAATTTGGTGTATTAAAAAACATGATTTTTTTGTATAACAACGTTCAACTCTTTGGAATAAAAAAATTATCAGCGTCCATTGCCAGAACTGTAACCATGGGCGATTCCAGCACGTTCCAAATTTGGTTAGATAACATCAACGAAGTGCAACGGTGCAAATATTCTTCGTCCAATCGCATGCCTCGAGTCGATCACGACAGAGTGGGAAACTTACTTCCAGGGTTTGGAGTCGGAGGGCATGTCGACTGGAGTCGGAGTGCACTGGAGCCCATTTTTTTTTTTTTTTTTGGTGATTCGAACCCGCTAACCGACGTTAAAACTCAATATAGTCAGCACGTAATATGCGTGATTAAAGCGCCTTTCTTCGTAGGGCAGGGGAGCCGAACATAACGATTTTCAGCACTTGGATAGCATGGTTCAACTTGCCACGCTTTTATGTACCCATATCCGCGAGGAGCTGCGCTACTCTATTGATACAGGCCTGGTCTAATGGACCTAGTCCGGCCGGCCCGTGCCCGCCCGACCTGAGCCTGCCCCGGGGTGCCGTGCAGGCTCATTTCCAGCGCGAGTTCCGCTGACCCAACGTTCTTCGGCAGGGGGCCAGCATGGACTCCTTCAGCATGCGGGACTAGAGCCCTGTGGACCAGGTGCCGAAGATGAACGAGACGGAGTGGCGCAGTGACGGCGTTCAGCGGAACGGGAACTGCATGCCATTGCATGATTCACGATCCCGCACAGCACGCTCGCCACACCATTAGGGCGCCACCAGAACGGAG
Source organism: Imbricaverruca yamaguchii (assembly GCA_034440575.1). Classification (NCBI taxonomy): domain Eukaryota; kingdom Metazoa; phylum Arthropoda; class Thecostraca; family Neoverrucidae; genus Imbricaverruca; species Imbricaverruca yamaguchii. The sequence continues at coordinate 50,435 of JAOTOL010000487.1, read as the reverse complement.
AGCTTGGAGATGGGAGGCGCCAAGTGGTATAGCTGGTGGTGCGGCTGCTGCCGGCCGTCGCGATGTGGTGCGGCTGTGGCCGGCCGTCGCGATGTGGTGCGGCTGTGGCCGGCCGTTACGATGTGGTGCGGCTATGGCCGGCCGTCACGAGGTGGTGCGGCTGTGGCCGGCCGTTACGATGTGGTGCGGCTGTGGCCGGCCGTTACGATGTGGTGCGGCTGTGGCCGGCCGTCGCGATGTGGTGCGACTGTGGCCGGCCGTCGCGAGGTGGTGCGGCTGTGGCCGGCCGTTACGAGGTGGTGCGACTGTGGCCGGCCGTCGCGATGTGGTGCGACTGTGGCCGGCCGTCGCGATGTGGTGCGGCTGTGGCCGGCCGTTACGTGTGGTGCGACTGTGGCCGGCCGTCGCGATGTGGTGCGGCTGTGGCCGGCCGTTACGAGGTGGTGCGGCTGTGGCCGGCCGTCGTGAGGTGGTGCGGCTGTGGCCGGCCGTCGCGATGGACGGACACGTGGAGATCGACCGTGACCTGTCACTACCGGCGCCGACGCCCGTCCATTATATTGTCGCTCACCACCGCTTTCCACGTTGTTTCCATTTGCCCATCGCTGCCGTTCCTCGTTGGGCACCATGTGGGTGCTGGCTGTGCTACCGATGAGCAAGACGGCTAGATCGCGACTCGTTCACCGGTGTTTTCCTGGGGCGCGTAGAAGTACTGAATAATGAATACCCAGCACTGAAGAAATACTCAGTGCTGGGTATTCATGCTTTCAAATATCAAAATGAGAATATAACGGGTGTTGGCATGAACTCCGCAAACTGCAAGATTTTGGAAATGCATGGCAATGTTGGCAATGTCGCTCGCATCACGTGCAACAATTCGTATTTGCGTTGAAATCATGCCAAAAGCATTACGTATCCAATCCATCGGCAGAAATCCACACAAATCTAGGACGCTGCGTCCCCACTTTACTCCAATACTTTGCACCACATATTAGGTATCATTTTAAATTAAGACGACATAATATTCCAGCTACAACCGTCGAGTGAACCGTAGCTGGTGATGCATTCATTGCTATGCGATACCGGAAAAGAGCATGTGCACCAGTTGACTGCGGGAAGTCTGTTGGGGACATATTGAAACTAAAGACATAAAGATCCAGCGAGCAGTTGTCTGTTGTTGAATCATTGACTAATGATGTTAACTTCATCTGCTTTGAAGGTCGAACAACCGATTCAGCAATGCTATGCTGTGGGCTCGACGTACTATGTGCAATTTGTGAGTTTCCAGACGATGCATCGTACCCGAAAACCGGAACATTTTCTGTAACAGACTCACAAGACTCTTGAGACGATGCATCATGAACAAAGGCATCTCCAACCTTCTTAAAGTATTTGTCCAACTTTAATTGTTTGCTCTGTCGCTGTAAAATGGTTCCACTATTAGGCAACGTTTCAATGTCTGAATACGTGGACGCGTCCGCATCGGATATGTCACCACTTCTAGTCAGAGAATGCGCAGGTGTGGCTTCAGGCGACAAGTCATCCTCAGGGTGACCATCCTCGAACATGCTTCGTTTAATTTGCAGAAGGCATTCGTCGAACTCAGAACACTTTACAAAGCGCACGAGTGATTTTGTCAAACGTTTCATGTAACCTGAAGCTCGCTTCGGCTTCTGTGTCAAAACCCCTCTGTGTTCTTTTAGCCAAACCCGGTGAAACACATCTAGTGGAGCTTCGTTTGTTGGAACCCCAAAAGATTTAACGAACACCTCTTTCGCACAACGATCCCGACTCTCTGGTTTCAATTCATGAAATTTTCCAGAAAAGCGTACTTCAGATGTTTCTTTCAAAACTTTCCCGGTTCTCTCTGTATCCGATTGTGAATGGGACAAGAGCAAAGCAATTTCAATCAGCTCAACTACATCCGGTATCTCCAGGTGTAGGTTATGTTCAGGTACTAGAAAATGCGCCAGAGCGTTCGCTACACATAGGCTCTTTTCATTACCACGCCGTATGTACCAGCTTTCGCATGAGCGTATACGCTCCACTACGCGGCTCTTGAACATAACGAACTGATTTTCTAAACATGCACAATATCTTAGTTCACACATAGTTGAGCAGTGCTTCTTTGGAAAATGCAATAAGCCATCATCACTGAAATACTCGCATACAGCGAGAAACTCCTGATTCTGAAAACTTTGAAGGTAAGTCATGTCTTGTGGATATGTGGTGATATCAAATACGGAGGCCAAATTCGTTTCTACCTCATGCACATCAAGAAAATCATCAAACACTGAAATGAGCCTGTCCGCGACTTCAACCTGACGCTCAAGTGACTTCTGAAATGCAAGCGCGTAATCTATTACGGCTGTCTCATCGCATGCCCTGCTATGTCGCGTGTGAGATGCTACCATACTCCTTGTTTCATTCAGATCGAAACCTTGAAATTTTCCCGTGTGATATTCACAACGATGCCTTCGAAGCAGAGCATTTGTCAAGGGATTTATTTTCAGCTGCTGTATCTTCCAGCGAAACTCTGTGATCGCATCACGATCATCCCACACAGAATAGTGATCTTTTTGACTCTTTTTGCTGATATTCAAAGCACACCGGATTGTATACATCAACACCAAGCAGGATGGCACAAAATCTGGGTCAGAGAGGTACCGTAAAGTGGACAAGCGAGATGGATCGTTCGCCTGCAAACGATCAGCATTTTCCACTGCCATAATGATATCACCGAGCTGACTCATGACGGACTGGAGCGAGGTGAATGTGTATTCCAAAAATCGAGTTTCCACAGTGTTACGAAGTTTTTTGAAGGCAGGATTCACACTCCTTGCCAGTCGCTCCATCCTCGAAGAATTCCTGAATGTATTTATAATATGTGGTAAACGAGACTTCACCATTTCTCGCGCCCAGTCAAAGCACATCAATCCTGCATCCAGCAACTTCTCTACCTTGTGGGCTCTATCAGTTAGATGCAAAAACTTTTTGTTCCCAAATTTCTTCCTCCAAAGGGAAGCAACGCCGCTATGCACACCAGCGTAAACTGCCTCTTTATCTGTGCTCAACGCCAACACCATCTTTGAGATGTCATCATCATGCAAGGAAAGAATCACAGTACTCAGTGTGTTGACGATGTGTTCAAAGCAGCCAATGGCATCTGACTCGTGGCGAATGCCCAGCTCTCGATCCTCAGCTGATGCACGGTTACGGATTACATCTATGGAGAGATTAACCACTTTCGGTTTACCATCCACATCTATGAATCGGGCATTAATGACCTGTCGAGTGATGTTACCTGTAGTCACCTTATCTGCACTCAATTGCAGGTGTCGCATTCTTCCTGTGACGACACTAGGTGAACAAAGGAAATGGTTCAGCATGCCAGAGTATGATTTGAAGAAAACATCTGTGGCACTAGCTGCCGTTTTTCTGTGAACGTTGCGTTCTATCAACTTGAAGTTTGGACCGTTCTCCAAAGAAGTGAACAATGTCCGCATGAGAAGCTGAAAATCTCGGTATGAATGGTTTCTCATTACCCCATAGTATGCTATGCGCAGCACATCTCTAGTTAGAGAACGGTCGAGCTCCCGCCTTTTTGCGTCTAGTCTCTGGGAATCATTCATCAATGCAAGGTTTGACTTTGCTACCTTATGCATAGCACTTGTCTCGTGTCTCACACACCGAAACTTGAACACATGCGGTTTGGTGATTTTCACACCAGATATAACCCAATTAAGTGCCTTTGCTGCTCCATGTTTTGATGCAATAAAGTCTTTTTGTTGCATGCAAACAGAACAAAACCCAAAGGTTCCCTGCAGGGTATCTTTCTTGAGAACCCAATCCAATTTACAGCCACGGCTTTCGTTTTCGGTAGGTGCGTCCCTGCTGGCCGAGGGAGCCAGCCTGCTGCCCAGATCATTAACAGCAGTGTGCAATTTCGACAATTCTGTTAGGATGCTGTGAAGCTTGGTATGTGCCTCCATCTGATCTTTAGCATTCACAGAAGACTTGCCAAAAAAAAATCCAAATTTATAGTTCCAATTCCTGCAGCCTCATCACTGGTTTGTGTTTGTGTTGTTCTGCCAACCATCTGGATTAACTCACGAGGATTAGTCGAAGAATCTTCAGCAGCATCACATGGTTGTTCAATAACTTCTGGCTGTGGAGGAATTGTTTCTCCCACCTTGCGACTACTTGGTAAGGCCAGATCAGCTACCTGTGTGGCTGTCGAATAGCCTGCCAGATGACTATTGGTATGCTGTGAGGGATTAATACTTCCAAGTAAATTTCGGTCCGAGACACCGGCTACATGCAATTTGCCAAGTCCGGATGTATGCGCCTCGGGCGACGTCTCGCCATGCACTGGATTACATGAATCATCCTTTTGACCATCAGATTCAGATGATTCCATCACATGAATGACATCTTGCATGGCTGATTTGGTAGATTCGCTCACACTAATCCCTTGTTCCTTATCAACAGGTGGCAGGCTTTTTGTTGATGCCTGTGTATAGGCCTTGTAGCGAATTCTCTTCGACATCAACAACAAATACTGAGACAACCGCCTTCCTTGTTTGCCGCCCAGCGAACCAAGTTCGTTTGCATGGCGAGGATGGAAATGTCTGCTCAAGTTTTTCTCGTTACGAAGGATGGCATTGCAAATGTAGCATGTTGCACTTTTTCTTTTTTTCGTGGTGCCATATTTCAGTGCTTTCAGATGATGATATTTGAAGAGCAACTTCTCATCTCAGTAAATCACGTCCTTTTCGACAAACTCACTTTGCATCTCACCCTTAAGTACTCAAATACAAGGATTGGCATCTGGGGAGGAAAAATTACATCACCACCACAAGACAGTAAACTATGGTTCACAAACCAAGTCACTGCCCTACAATTTGTTTTCCTGGATTCTGAAAAAGAGAAGCAGGTGCTTCCTAACTCATGCAGCACTTCAGACTTGCAGGGCATATGTTCAGGTAAGCCTTAAGCTAACCTTCATAAAACAAGCTATATATCATTATCAGCTGGTTTCTATTCAGAATAGGCAGTCCCATGTTACCCCAGTAGGACATCGACATCGAATATGATACTAACAATATGACATACGACAATATGACATGACATCAAATATGATACTAAGCCAGGCAGCAAAATGTACCAGTTTTAAGCAAAATGTTTTCATGGTACAACATGTCCTATGGACATATCTGTCATGTATTAAGGCAGATGAGCATTACATATATCTATCACTTTTCATACTTTGCAAGCGTGAGAGGTAGGGGGTGTGGGGGGTCACTACTGTAATTTGAGACATCCATGGCAAAAACTTCACATTTTGGATCATGTGTGCCTTGTACTCAAGGAAAGGAGATATTTTCAATGGGCAAAATGCACAATGCTCATGCTTCCCATAAACACCACAATATCATTTTGATGATCACTTTTTAAAAGTATTGTTAGCCTATGAGGGTACAATACTATAAATGCATCTAGGAAAATTTTGAGCTAGGCAACATATGCTATGCACAAATCATTATAGGACAAAAGCATGTATTGTTTGCAGCTGTTTTTAAAACAGGACTTATTTTGCCAGAGGTTATGACCCCTACTTCATACATATACACTCACACATACATACACTATTGGCTTTTTTGTGGTAAACACAAAACAAATGCAGACTTAAAAATGGTAAACTTTGCATTAAGATCTATTCATTTTTGTGTGATGCAACCTCCAAATGCAATGTTTATGCAGCCTAAGCTGTTCTTGAAGAAAAACTATAAATTTTTTGTAAATTTGTGCTTTCAATTGTTTTATGAGTGCTTGGAATTGAACTTCCCAATACAAAGTTTATGAAGGTGACTAAGATGATAGGACCACTCATTTTCTGTGCAAATGCTTACTTTTCAGGTTGTGAGCAAGATAACTCCACACAAATTTGTTTTGGTTCAGATATACAATGAAAAGCATACAACAGTATGAAAATAAATGTTTAAAAAATAATAAAAATGCAACAAAATCTAACCTAGACTAACCTCTCTTTGCAGAAAAAGTCTGCAATAATTTTTTGTCTTCACAAACATAAACTATCCTAGTCAAACTAAACTCATTTATACATGTGTAGCACTTTAGTTCCAGAGCACCACACACTTACAACTCATTGCCACCTGAGCTGACATGACTTCCTTTGTCGATCTTTGGTCACCACCTATTGGAGTACCTATTTGATGTGCCACCTGTGCCAGACTGATTGACTGCTCAACTTGCTGTATTTCATTTATTTTTATTTTATTATGTGATTTTAACACACTTTTTTACCTTTTGTGCTGTGTTGTTTTATCTATTTCATGAGATGTCATAATAGCCACAAGTCCATTGTGGATGACCTCAACAAAGTCTGTCTGCCTATCTTTGTCTGCATCATGGAGGCAAATGTGTGCAAAATGTGTTGTGCAGATGGGGGAAACCTGCCCACCCAACATATTCTTCAAAAATGACTCCTGGTTATACCAGTTGATATATGCCACTCTTTGCATACATGGTTAGAAATGTCTGCTGCATTGCTTAAAACAAGAACACAAATCTGCAAATTTGTTTTTAGTTTAAGGCTGTCAGTCAAAACATTTTGTATCATCACACCACAAAAATCAGTGCTGATGCACTTCCAACATATCAGCAAGAGAAGTGTTCACAGCAATACTAGCTTCTTTGTTATATATATTATGTTATATTGTTTCAAGATCATGCTAGGTCACTAATGTCAACTCAGGTCAAGTTCATGACAGGTCAATGCAACCACTCATTCATTTGTAAGGTTCTCATAAACACAAACTGAAATAATAGTCCTGTGCTTCATGCAATTTTGCATGCTACTGCCTACTTAAAACTTGGTTTTGTCGTTGTGAACTAGGGTTAAAATAATGGTTCCTCATTAGGTGTGGGATGTTCAAACAAGCACAGTGGGATGTCAAAATTTGTCATACAATTAGTGTCATTTAAAGAGCTTTTGATGCCCCAGACTCAACTTTGAGGTTGTGGTGTAGGTTCCAAAGAGCAGGATGTTGATACTTCTTGCAGAAGAATGTCAATTGAACATTTGGAAAGTGGTAGATTACACCCTATTTGTCAAATAATCTCTCACTGTGCCATGGAAACCAGGATGTCATTCTGGGCAATGGCATCACCAGACAATTGTGTCAAAATTCTGCATGTTCTTCTTTTAAAGGGTGACCAGAGGCATCACTAATGTTCATCAGGTCCTCATGCACTTTTGTAGACTTCTTGCCATGGGTATCACCACAATGTGATGCCAGGGCAACCAGGGCAACCTTCTGACCAGACATCACCAGAATGCAAACAGGGCAAACTCCAAATGCTTCGGGTCAGGGCATCAACAGTCAAGCAGTTATCTTTGGACACTGATTTAGTGTTGTTTTAGTTAGTTAGTTAGTTATTGGGGTTTAGGGGCACATCAACTGCAGAGGTCATGCAGCGCCCTTAGTGTTGTTTTAGATCCATGCAAATTGGCTGCATCTTGGTGAGGTGTTGGAACATTGGAATGAAGTAATAAGTAGGATGAAACTAAATGAAAGTATTGTTGATTGACTTGTGAAAGTGGTGCAGAACTGAATTCAATTAGCATAAGTTGTGGAATGGGATGACAGGTTTACATTGAGGTTGATTGGTATTGTGTGACAATACAAGCAATCAGGATTTTGGGTGTGAGACATATGCATCTGGACATTGAGTTGATGCTTGCAAATAATTCTGGAAGGGGACAAATAATTTTAACAACAGAAAAAAGGGTGGGTGGGATGCAGGGTTAAAATAATTGTTTTTTGTTAGGTGTAACATATCGGAACAAGCACAGCAGGATGTCAAAATTTGACATGGAATTAGTGTCATTAAAATGCTTTTAAAACCTTTCAGACTCAAATTTAAACAAATGGTTTAGGCATTTATGACTGTACCTATTAGTTGTTTTCAGATTCATGATATAGGAAGAGCTATATTCTGGATAGAGAAAATCATACCCATGCTACAAACTGGTATTATACGCTATATCGCATCACATATAAACACCTGAAATTGCATTGCAAAATGTTTGTGTATCATCATTCCTTATTGATAGTGCAAGGAAACACAAGGACTACATAAGCATGCATCAAGAATCAGGATGTCAATACTTCTTGGACAAGGATGTTGATTGGGTTTTCAGAATGGTATATTCCACCCTATTTCACAAATAACTTATCCCTGTTGTGAACCTAAATATACTTCACTCATGTATTTCAGCCCTTTCTTAGAGAATCTAATTGTACCAGGCCACCACCTGCCTGGCAGGTGGCCTGGTTCTGGTAACTGCCCTGATAAATAGCTGACATGTGACCCAAGGTCAAACACCAAATCTTTCATCTGTAGTCAGTTTTACAGCAGAAATTTGCTCCCAGGTCATGTGTTCTAAGGACCAAGACAGAGGGAGAAGATCCTGCATAATTATGTGTATAAATTAAAAGCAACCACAGAATCAAATTCTTACATCAGTTTTAATCATGAAATTTATTTTACTATTGATGCTGCTGAAAATAAGTAGAAGTGAACTTACAACCATCAGCAAACTGCAATATGCCTTCTCATTTATGTGCAGACTGCACACAGCTCTATGTAATATGACAGCCAATGAATAACTGCCTGATGACAAATTGGCACTGGTTAAATTAGTGAAGGATGAGGTAGAATTAGAATTAGATGAGCCATCTTCCTGAGCAACAGTAGAGGAAATGATAACATACCCATAGCCATACATGTCACTTCTGACATCTGACATGCTCACAAAACACAACTAATAAATGTTCACAACACATCCCATGAGTAGGATGTTTGTGCATCAACTGATGTTACTTGCTGACTATAGTTGTGTTGGTTTTGGAATATAAAATGTTGTTTGTTTGTTTATTGGTTGGTTCACCACACACTTTATGCCCATTCACTGTTAATGTCGCCGCCCACACTGTTTTGCCGGTGGGCCGCAGGATTGCAAAATGTCCAGTGGTGCTAGAGTGGAATATAAAATGGTTTAAGAAAAAATACACAGAACAATTTGTGAAATCTTTTATTCTCACCATGAAGCATTTTTTTCTGAAAAAGTTCAGAATATTTATTCAAACCAATTCTTATTAATATTAAGGTTTAATCAGCTTTTTTTAGTTCATGTCTGGAATGTTTAGTTGAAGCAAGGAATCCTTGCTTCAAGTCAATCCTTGCCAAGGATTGACATGGAATGATCAAATGTGACGTGACTGGACAGGCAAGCAAATTGCCACTGCAAAACTGACTTGCATTTTACATAATTAGTTATATTCAAAACATCATTGATCCCAATTTAGGAGAATTTAAACAACTGCAGCAACCAATAATGCTGTCAAGGTAAACCATGCAAAACAAGTCAAATATGATGTAAGTTCACATCATATTTGAGGTCATAAGGTAAAGGCACCATAAGGTAAAATGAGGTCACATTGTGACCTCTTTTTACCTTGAATCCATTGACCTAATGTCATGAAATTTGCACACAATAGAGGCTACCATCATATCCATCTACCCTGAAAATTGTGTTACTCTAGGTATAATAGGCGAGATCTTGCTTCCCCCTCCCACAAGGGAGGGAGAGTAAAATCCACAACCCAAATCTCCAGTCTGTTTGTTGTTATCTTTGTTTTTTAATGTTGGATGTTTTTGGGAATAAATGTTGAACTTGGCATAGAAGCATAACCATACATAGCCCCTTTGCTTGCTCGTTTGCGTCTCGCTGACATTTTTTCTTTGTTCGGTGCTGATGCCGAGGAACAAAGGTGATCGTTGGCGCTATAATTGCCAATGCTAGGTGCTTCACGTTTACGCTAGTTTCAACACTGGGCCAGGCGAAAAAAAAGAAAGAAACAAAGCTACTTCACGTTTCACAATTCGCCTCCATAGTCCACCTAAATGCACGCACCCACCTCGTACCGACCTAACTCAACCGCATGAATACCATTGGCAAGTAGAAACCTATGTAAAGGGCCTTGGCCTTGCCCACCAATGAACTTTCCTCCCACAGAAAACTTCGCCGAGCACGCGCCCGTCAAGGTGGTGTCATTCTAGCACCACGCGATTAACAATGCGTTCAAAGTTGCTAACTTTTGTGACGCCATAACAAAATTGCGTTGCTTCGATTCGTCGTCAGCCAGATTTCAGAACAGAAAACACCAACGCAGCCAATTCTGAACAGTGCACTCCACGGCTCCGAAAGACGACTCTTAAAGATGTCACTTTTTCCCACTATAGGGTGGCTCGAAACCATTCTTCTGGAGACGCCTCGGCCGAATTCGGAGCGACCGGAGGGCACTTTCTTCAGTGCGCATGCGCACGGTCTGGCGCGTTGTTGTGGACATTTCTGGTGGTTGTGTTTGGGTGTGGGAGTGTGTGCCGGGAAGCTGTATGCGGTGTTTGATGGTACGAAAAGTGGCTAGTTTATTTGGTAATCGTAAGTAGAATAACATGCTGTTTGGTGGATGTTTCCTTCAGTCTTGTCTTTGTTTTTAGTGGTATATTTGTTCCTTCTGCATGTTTGTGTCGGAGTACATGTGAAGCCCATTCTATCCAGTATGAATTCGGAGTGCAAAAATGTTTTAAGAGATGAAATCTCTTAAAAAGGGCCTTAATTCCCACCCTGCCTATCTCCTCAACTCATTCACTTATTGCCAACATCACAATGTTACGCCTGTCATACTGTGCATCACTTTGCATGCCGTAATTTCATCAAAATTATCCCACCACTAGGGTTTGATGAAACTAGACATGCGTTGATTCGTAGTTTTTGAGTCGTGGATTCGTAAAATTGTGTGCGTGTTTTTGAAAGCATGCTTTTTTTGGAAAATCGTAGAATTTATTTTTGTGAAACTGGAAATTACGTTTAACGCACAAAAAAACTGCTGAATCGTGAAATCGTCAATTCGTAACATTGATGAAACTGGGCATTGATGAAACTTGGGAATCAGTCGGCGGAGATACCGTGGTGTAGCACTCCACAATTCAGCTGAAGTGGCGATCAGCTGCTGCGGGCTATCATTTGACCAGCTGGTGTGACTGTGTGCTCAGCTGCTGGGGGCTACCACCTGACCAGCTGGTGTGACTGTGTGCCCAGCTGCTGCGGGCTATCACTTGACCAACTGGTGCGAATGTGTGGTCTGATGATGCGGGCTATCACATGACCAGCTGGTGTGACTGTGTGGTCAGATGATGCGGGCTATCACATGACCAGCTGGTGTGACTGTGTGGTCAGATGCTGCGGGCTATCACATGACCTGGTGTGACCAAATGATAAACTGCCGCAATCAGCGTCCATTGGTGGTGGTTCAGTGTCGGGACCAGTCAGCTGCTTCCTCCCCATCCCGTCGGCACTCGGAGCTGATTTGCTGAGTGTTCTCAGGGCGCAGATCATGAGGATCTCGAGAACAGGACTGGTACGACGCCTGGGTCAAGGTTTCAACTGGCTAACGGCCATAGCAGTCGGCCTGGTTTGTGCGTGCTGCCTGCTACTGTATGGTAAGTGACCGGAAATCAGCTGGTCCAAATTTCGATGGATCTTCGAGGGTGGCCTCGTGTCTGTTACCCGTGACACAGGTAAACGAAGCGATAGTGCCTGCTATGTCCCACAGTGTCCTGCAATGAATATATCACCATCTGGAGATGCAATGCATTGTATTCAGGTGAGGGACGGGGGAATGGTCGATTATATCTCACTGAAGTAGAAACTGCTTCCATCATGGATATTTTCAGAGTACTGACCGAGTTGTGATCAGCCATGTCCGGAAATCCCAGAAATATTTTCTTTTAGATTATCTTTCTCTTTCTCTAGAATAGTCAGAAATATTTTCTCTAGAATAGTCAGCTTTGCTCCTGAAAAGATGGTTCCAACATTCTAATGAAAATTCCACTGTTGCGTTTGTGCTCACATATTTCTCTAAGAAAGAGTGCAATGCAAATCACAAACTATGTTAAGTCATATTTGAGAAGGTCTGGGTTTGCATCCACAAATAGTGCAATTCAGACATGACTTTGTGATTGTTCTACAAACGATATGATTTTACAATGCCTTTCAGTGATAAAACCACATGCATCTAAAAAAGTAATGTATTTCCAAAAATGATGAAGGTATCCGATACTGCCAAATGAAGAATGAAATTAATTCTTAAAATACATGAGAGCAAACGATATAAAGTATAATACTTCATTCCAAACAATATGCCATTGAATCCCATTAACCCTTGATAAGAAAATCAGCTGAGCTTGGAATGTAAACTTAGAAACACGCATTCCATGGCGGCAGCCGCAGCTTTCAAATATTGGCGCTGATATTGGCAGCGCAAACATGAAGTCCAACGTTGAGAACAGGTTCGAACTTTTGAAATTCACAAAAAAAGGACAAGCACTTTAGTACACCGTACCAGATTTCGTCGGCACATAAATCATATACAAATAATACAGCATACATGAATAAACATGTACTGCATAAATACTGGGAGAGTCAACACTAGCATCATAAGTTGAGAGCCTGACAAGGTTGGCGTGCAGAGGAACGCGGACCTCTTATGCCGAGAGTGTCGGTTAATATACTAACCGTGCCCGTCCCCAGTCAAGTTGCATTCCTCATTGCTCGAGCATTACTGGGGTAGGGCGGAAGGGAGAAGGAACTCAGAAGGCTGGGTTTGACACCCATTGGCGATCTTCCTTGAGAGTCTCGACACCGGTTACATTTTCAGCTGCGCGCACCAGTTGAACTTAGTGGGAAACAAATCAAATTCATCCATTTTTGTACTGACACTGCTCTCCATCAAAATGCACACAACCTAGGACGCGTGTTATCACAGGTGGTGTATTTACCACGATTGTTGACAATCAACAACCTTCGTAGAATACAAACTATGTTATGACACACATTTGTGTGTAGTTTATAATTAAGAAACGACGTATTTTGGATTGTGTAGTTTTGTTAGCTCGTCATGTTAGTAAAGTGTCTGGATCTTTACATATAACGACACAAATGGTGTGACACAGCTTGCGATTTTATTGAAGGTGGCATCTGTTTACCCTATTAATTATGGAAAGAAACATTGCGATGCCGTTCGTTAGTCGGTTCGGTCTCGGGTGCGTCGAATGTGGGTCCGTTCAGGGTCAATTACAAGCCGGAAGCAAGCACCGAACAGGTGTCCTTGGGAGATGTAATCTGTCACTGTTGTATAACGCATGTCCAACAATAACAAACGGATGAAGCCAAGACTTGCCAATGCAAGAGTTATGTTTAAATGCGGTACATGGAGTCAGTGTCATTGTGTACCTGGCGGCACCAACACTCAGATTCCCCGACTGCAATTCACTTCAAGTGCCAGGCCGTATTCCGTGATCGCAGTGGCGATATCACACGGTGGTATCGCATTCCATGAGGCAGCATAGACTGCCGTTTTTCTTGAGCATCGTTCTGATCCGGAGGAATTTCCGGAGGCATGGTGCTGCCCTGTTCCAAACTGCGGCATCGGTAGGTGCCCCTCTGCTCCAGATGAAGACGTCAGCTGATGCTGTCTTGCTCCAGGTGGCAGCACCAGTTGCTGCTCACGTGATCCAGGTGGCAGCATCGGCCGGTCAGGAGCTCACCTGCCGCGCCATCGCACGGCTCCACGCTGCCGACACGCATACGAGCTCAGCTCGATGCTGCACGAGGAGGAGACGCTTCCGATTGCCGGCACGGCCAGCTGCGTGGCGCCCCCTCTGGACGCGACCGCCATCCGGAGGTGTCTGACGGCGCAGAGTCGCTCCAACGGCCGACCCGTCTCCCTGCTGCTGGTCGGCGACTCCCGACTGCGGGAGCTGTATTACACGCTGCTCGCCGAGCTGGGTGTCCCGGCCGCCAGAGACTTGCACGCCATTGACATAGAGCGAATGCGCACCATGAAATACGAGGCGTCGCCGGCCGACTGGTGCTGGGCAGACTCGCGCTACTGCCGGCTCCGAGTCGGCGGCGACCTGGCGAACCTCGAGTTCCGCTTTCTGCCGTTCGTGTCGTCGCACACGGTGTCGACGCTACTGGACGTGGAGCAGGCTTGCCTGCGCTCGGCCGGCCGACCAGCAGACGACGACTGCCCCGACCTGGTGCTGCTGAATGGCGCCAGCTGGTACTCGCCCGCGCTGACACAGTTGTCCGGAGGCTGGCCTGGCCTGAACGTAGACCAGCCCATGCTCCTGCTGCGCCGCCAGCTGGCCGAGGCCAGTGACGTCATCAGTCGGCTGGCCCGGCTGACGCGGCTCGTGTGGAAGCTGGACGAGCGGGTGTTGTGGGACATGGCAGCTGAAGACAGATCAGGCCTGGAGACGACGCTGGTTGTGCACGCTCTGGTGTACGAACTGCGTCGCAAGGTGAGCTGGTACTCGGTCGCTGGTCGGTGTGGAACGAGCTGGGTGGGTAAGTGAACTGGATCTGTCTTGCTTAGGCTTCGTTTCGGCCAGTCAGTATTCAGCCCAAAGTGGATTAGTGGTAGCGTATGCATTAACACTCGCACGTCCGGCGGTGCGCGCCAACTTCGCCGGTCCGGGGGGCAGATGTCTGCCCCCTACGATCTCTAGAACTATGCTAGCTAGCGACAAACGCAAAATGGCGTTGGATAGCTGGTGACAAGCTCTATCGAAAGCTCTCCTGTCATTTTTTTTCGCTCAGGTCAATATTCAGGTCACCGGGTCATCATAGGTCAAATTCGACCAGATCAGTTGGGACTTTCAGATATTGACACATATCTCAGGATCTGCAACATATAGAAACAAACGGCGAACGCTCTTCGATTTACAGAGCACAATCGAGGCGCAAACTACGTACCCAAGCAGGAATACTTCTTACTCCGAATCTATGACCTCAGGTCAAGGTCATGAAGTAGCCTAGGGAGGGCATGTAAGGCATCAATTAACACGTCTTGGCGATACAAGCACAATGACGTTAATTTGAGCCTTCTAGCTCAATGCAGTGCGATATAATGCGCAAAAATGTGCCAGTGATCTCAGGTGACCTTACATGACCTTGGTGAGGTCACTGGGCAAAAATATCAACGCCACAACAGTTGTTAGGTCACTCTGAGTGCGAATATATAACCAGGAAACTTTTGTACATTTTACCATAGCAGTTCAATGGGGGAAGCCATGGCCGCAACCTGACCTCAGGGCAACGCTACGAAAAAAAACGAGATATATATTGTGGTCCCTGACGAGATCATCACATTTTGCATTTAGTACCTGGGATGGGCTAAGGACGCAAATGTTCCCCAAGCAGCTGAACCAAGCAGATTTCGTTTGAAACGATACGTCAGTTCAACCGATTCAAGGAGTCTTGTTTGAAAATGCTGATTGGTCCACCATTCTATGTCTATATCATGGGGTTCCCTTTGCGAGCACCAGTGCACTGGAAAACGCAGTGGCGGGCATGACCAGACAGCGCACGAGAATGGTGCGTCTGCTCCCAGTGCATGGTACTGAGCACAGTGTCCACCAAAGGGCGACGACTTGAACACGTTCACTCAGAGGCGCAGCCAGGGGGGCTGGGACGCCTCCCTTAACAACCAAACATGCACATCATCAAAGAAGAAACCATCAGATTTTCACCACGAATAGCCAGAAAGTATTGGCTCGCCAAGCGCGTCGGAAGAGTTATTTATATTATGATATGGTTGTGGGTAGGCTCACCTTTAAACAAATCCTGGCTGCGCCTCTAAATGCACACCAACATTGTCCCTTCAATTTGACAATTCCCAAAAGTGAAACCCGGAAAAATTCACCATAGCTCTGTGCGATAGGATATCAAAATATTTTCATGTGTGATAAAGCACCATAAACGATGTACAAGTATTCTTCTTTTTGTTGGCTCTTCAATTACACCGCAAACTCATCCATGCTCTCATAGATTCGTGCCTCTTCAAAATCACTGTAGATCTCCTGGGTGTATATGGCACCATTTGTCATCCACACCAATTTTTCCAGCTGTAAACCCCTGTCATGAGATGTTGGATCCAACTGTTGTGTGCCAGTCCAGCTCATCGGATTCACCGCACGAGTATCCCGTCCCTGAGGCAGGCACTAGGCCTGAACAGATGACTCATCCGCCATTCGTGGAACCGGACCAAACATGTATCTCCACCCCAGGAGCCAGACAGGACCGGACATGTGTCTCCACCCCAGGAGCCAGACATGACCGGACATGTATCTCCACCCCAGGAGCCAGAAAGGACCGGACATGTATCTCCACCCCAGGAGCCAGACAGTACCGGACATGTATCTCCACCCCAGGAGCCAGACTACCCAGGACCGGACATGTATCTCCACCCCCAGAGCCAGACATGACCGGACATGTACCTCCACCCCAGGAGCCAGAAAGGACCGGACATGTATCTCCACCCCAGGAGCCAGACAGTACCGGACATGTATCTCCACCCCCAGAGCCAGACTACCCAGGACCGGACATGTATCTCCACCCCAGGAGCCAGACAGGACCGGACATGTATCTCCACCCCCAGAGCCAGACTACCCAGGACCGGACATGTATCTCCACCCCAGGAGCCAGACAGGACCGGACATGTATCTCCACCCCCAGAGCCAGACATGACCGGACATGTATCTCCACCCCAGGAGCCAGACAGGACCGGACATGTATCTCCACCCCCAGAGCCAGACATGACCGGACATGTACCTCCACCCCAGGAGCCAGAAAGGACCGGACATGTATCTCCACCCCCAGAGCCAGACATGACCGGACATGTACCTCCACCCCAGGAGCCAGACATGACCGGAGATGTATCTCCACCCCAGGAGCCAGACAGGACCGGACATGTACCTCGACCCCAGGAGCCAGAAAGGACCGGACATGTATCTCCACCCCAGGAGCCAGACAGGACCGGACATGTATCTCCACCCCCAGAGCCAGACTACCCAGGACCGGACATGTATCTCCACCCCAGGAGTCAGACATGACCGGATATGCACTTCAACCCCAGGAGCCAGACCTGACCAGACATATATCTCCACCCCGAGAAGCCAGGCCTGATCTAACTAGTATCTATACCCTCAGGAGTCAGACATAACCAGACGTGCATCTCCACCCCAGGCGCCGAACCTGATCATCTGGTCATCGGCACTGCCCGGCACCACCGGCTTCCTGCGCCGCCGCTGTTACCCAGTGAGACGCCAATACCACTCCTCTGCCGAGAATGACGCGTTCCGCCGTGACTGCTCAGACCTCCTGCACGGGCCCGACCATCTGCGACGTCGCGCACTTCACATGCTCTTCGGTGACATTTGCTCTGAAGTCGGACCTCTCAGCCGTTCGAAGGAGGGCTTCATTAGGAACGGGACACGATACGACGCCTGCTGTGGTGCTGAAGCTGATCGGATCACGAGCTTCTGATGGTGCGAAGCAGGTGTGAAGGTGATATCCCAATCGAATCGATCGAGTACTTGTGATCGTGACATAGGGGGACTGTGGATAGTACAAGATTACAGTGTGTTGTAGTACAAGGTCATGGCTGAAGATCTATCACGAAGCCAGTCCTTATTTACAAGACGTGTTTTCAGCTTGAACATGGAAAACGACAAATTCATGGTAGCAGGGTACCAAACCAAGGGGTCGAGACCCCCACCCACACAGGTTCTCGAGCCATGTGCAGGTGATGCACCTGCGAAATCACTGCAATTTTTTTTTGTCTGGGATTAGCTTCTCCAGTGAGTTGGAGAAAAAAAAATACATATATGCATGTTGTGTCTACAAGCCGACTCAACTTTACTCATCTCTACGCTTCAAACTTCAAGACGACTCAGCTCCACCTCTACTCACCTCAACAAGCCAACTTTATTCTTCTTCGCTCCCTCTTATCCTCACCACGAAACTCCTCATACATGTTCACCCCCACCAAAAAACAACACAAATCACAAACACCACAAACGCCCACCCGGAAACAGCCGACATCGCCATACGGTAGCAGGGCTGTAAACACTTGGACACACACACGCGGAATCCACGAAATCTTCCCGCGGAATTTGTGAGGAATGGACAAAGAAAAACAGATGAAGTCAGAATTCACGGAATTCGTGGGCGAAACGTCATAAAAAACGTAGCCTTGGTTCCCACACTTTAGTTTTCATGGAAATAATACACAGTACGTAGTACAGTACAAGTCTGACACACAGTGGCGTCACCACGAAATTCTTCCATGAGAGGGGGGTTGGGGGAAACGTCGAAAGGGGGCCTCCTGCCTCCCGCAAAGTGCCTCCATTGTATTAGGGCATCCTATTGTTTTTAAGCCCTTCGTATTGTTCGGGAATGGGAAACATGATTTCATATTAATGCACTGTTTGTTCGTGGCATGGTGCATTATTCACTCAACATGCAATAGCAATACTATTTTTTCCGCTGAAAACTGGGCCATACCAAGGTATAAACAAGTAATATGTGGATGCATGCCCAAGTGTCAAAACCAACCAAATGCTTTCTCGAACAAAGGAATGTTCCCGCTGGCCTCTAGATTGCAGCGAGGCTGATGCTAAGCATATCTTAAAGATATCTCCCATTGATCAACCCACTTGTATGTCTTCAAAGAATAACTGAATATAGCTAGATTCATCCCTACTGTTATTTGTTACCACCAGCTTGATGCTCTAAACAAAGCTAAAGCGATCATTTCTCAGTCCTAGGACGATAATTTTGCAAAGGTGACAACAAGAAGTGGGTTGCATTGGTTTTCTGATCGGGATCTTAGGACTTTGCGAATTTTTCTAACATTTGGTGCTGGCTGCAAGGCACCTGTGAAACAAGCTAAAATAACAATTTCTTCGCGAATAAATTTACGCTATTTTCGCGAATAATTCACGACTGTAATTTCGACCGCTATTTTGTCAAAGGGAACCCATCGAAATGAAATGGTTAGTGATCAACTGAATTATCATGTGGAGGCGCCTAATCTACCACTATCTTTCCAGTTTCTTCGGATTTCATCCCGAGCTCCCCCACCCAATTATAAGGACTTATTTTCGTATCCATTGATAAATCAACTCACACTGCTGAAATTACACCTATACCACAACAATCGAATCGGTATCCAAAAACGTCAAGCTGGAGCCCTCCAAAAACAAATGTCCTTCTGACCTGACCTCACGTCCCCGCCCCACAGCTGAGCCCACCTGACTTGACCACACCTCCCCGCTCCCCAGCCGAACCCTACTGACCACACGTCCCCGCTTCACAGCCCCGAACCCTACTGACATCACCTCCCCGCCCCACAGCCGAGCCTTCCTGACCTCACCTCCCCGTCCCAGAGCTGAGCCCACCTGACTTGACCACACCTCCCCGCTCCACAGCCGAACCCTACTGACCACACGTCCCCGCTTCACAGCCCCGAACCCTACTGACATCACCTCCCCGCCCCACAGCCGAGCCTTCCTGACCTCACTTCCCCGTCCCAGAGCTGAGCCCACCTGACCTGTCCTCACCTCCCCGCTCCACAGCCGAACCCTACTGACCACACGTCCCCGCTTCACAGCCCCGAACCCTACTGACATCACCTCCCCGCCCCACAGCCGAGCCTTCCTGACCTCACTTCCCCGTCCCAGAGCTGAGCCCACTTGACCTCACCTCCCCGATCCACAGCTGAGCCTACCTGACCTGACCTCACCCGCTCCACAGCTGAGCCTACCTTACCTGACCTCCCCACCCCACAGCTGGGCCCACCTGACCTGAGCTCACCCCCCCCCCCACAGCTGAACCCGCTTAACTTCATTTTCTCGCCTGACAGCTGAGCCGCCCCTGACGTCGTGTGCGTCGCCTCAGATTTCGGATAGGAGTGGGAGCAGTGGACTAGAGCATTCTACGTTTTTTTTTTCATGCAACGCTCTAGGTGTAATATTAAATGTTACGAAGCATAGAAAAACGCATCCTCAGTTCCCAAGCTAAGCCAATGCCTGACTCACGACTCGCCCAACAGTCACAGACGGCTTTTTATTAAGTTGTTTATAAGACAATGTACGTATTAGGTATGAAGCTTTTCAACTTCGAGAAGGATGCAAATCTAAACTGTTCCACCATAAATATTACAAACATGGGGGCTGGACAAATCGACATTCGCGAGGAGTCTCCTCAAAATTACATAATAGGTCGCGCCGCGGCGGTGGCGGCGACATGCGCACACTGCACGGCGGCTGCCCGGTGGCGTACGGCTCCAAGTGGATCGCCAACAAGTGGATCCGCGAGCGCAACCAGTTCCTGCGGCGGCCGTGCGCACTCGACCGAGCGCAGTGACCCGAGGTCACCGGCCTGACACAATGACCTGAGGTCACCAGCCGGACGCAGTGACCTCAGATCAACCGGCCTGGTGCAGTGACCCGAGGTCACCGGCCGGTCGGAGTGACCTGAGGTCAGCCTGCCTGGTGCAGTGACCCGAGCTCACTGACCGGACGCAGTGACTGCAGTATGTGACACCGATGTGAGCGGCGCCCAAGGTACGACTGTGCACGGCAGATGTGGCGAAGGTGGTCTTCGATGATGGAAGGCGCGTCGTGAGAAGGTGTTTGGCTGTGATAGGCTGGCGTACATGTGCTGTCAACATCCATGCTTGCACTTGTATGCGTATGCGTGCGTGCGTGCGTGCATGCAGCAAACGTGTATGATTTGTCTTCACTGGAACGCCCGAGTAGCTTCTCATTCTGTTGTGAGTTGCATAGGTGTACAAGGGTGTTTTGCTAATGATGTGATGCACGCTGGGTGCGTTCGCTTTGTGCGATGACGACTGGGAAGTGGTGACTACATTGTTCGATTTTCTACACATTTTCAAATATGTGTAATAAATCATAAGACGGGAATTGCGAATATGGCGTCGGTAATACGCAAACACAGCGCCCGGGCAAGACATACGCATAAGCAACTAGCGATGCACCCACACATCCGTACATGAGCATCGCTCCCTGTTAATATAAACACCCGTCACGGACACACACATACTACACATTATGGCCGGCAAGATAGATGGAAGGGCATTAGAGCAGTGTGACCGACGTGTCAAATTGAAACGGCGCCGGTCACCGCGCAAAAAGGCTTTCTCCGGGATGTTGAGCACCTTCATTGTAACGAGCAGTTATTTGCGGTGGTTGATCTTGTTTCTATCCCCTTATTTCGCAAGCAGCTTCTCTGTACGCTTGCGTATCACCTCAGTATCCGTAGTCGCAAGCCAGCGACCTAGATGCTGATGGTTGCGCAATTCGGCATCGGCCGCACTGAGATGCGATCAGCCGAGGTAGTCGGAAGGCTAACGATCCCCGCACGCTGCATCGAGCTGGTTGATGGAGCACCACTGTAGGAGAGGCGCTGACAGCATAGTGCACAAGTGCTGATGCACATCCTAACGCTTCACAGCCAAACTTGACCTGAGCCTGCACACATGCACTGATCAGTTCATCACCTCGCTGCTATCTGAGGGGCTCGGGGTAACATTACCCGAGGAGACCTGAGCGACGATCAGCCGCCCGTAGAGTTCACGTTATGCCTGTGCATGTTTGCCGTCTGGGTCGTTCACCCCAGCCCGAGGCCGAGATGAGCCAGTTGCAGGAGTGCCGCACCCGTCGCTCTGCAGCGACGCGGCAGTGACGGTGCAAGCAGGCGCCGAGCGTGTTTGGTGTACCCACCTGCGGTAGGTTGGTGCAGTGTCAGTCTCTGGTGTGTTTGGTGTACCCAGCTGCAGTAGGCTGGTGCAGTGTCAGTCTCGGGTGTGTTTGGTGTACCCAGCTGCAGTAGGCTGGTGCAGTGTCAGTCTCGGGTGTGTTTGGTGTACCCAGCTGCAGTAGGCTGGTGCAGTGTCAGTCTCGGGTGTGTTTGGTGTACCCAGCTGCAGTAGGCTGGTGCAGTGTCAGTCTCGGGTGTGTTTGGTGTACCCAGCTGCGGTAGGCTGGTGCAGTGTCAGTCTCGGGTGTGTTTGGTGTACCCAGCTGCAGTAGGCTGGTGCAGTGTCAGTCTCTGGTGTGTTTGGTGTACCCAGCTGCAGTAGGCTGGTGCAGTGTCAGTCTCTGGTGTGTTTGGTGTACCCAGCTGCGGTAGGCTGGTGCAGTGTCAGTCTCGGGTGTGTTTGGTGTACCCACCTGCGGTAGGCTGGTGCAGTGTCAGTCTCGGGTGTGTTTGGTGTACCCAGCTGCAGTAGGCTGGTGCAGTGTCAGTCTCGGGTGTGTTTGGTGTACCCAGCTGCAGTAGGCTGGTGCAGTGTCAGTCTCTGGTGTGTTTGGTGTACCCAGCTGCAGTAGGCTGGTGCAGTGTCAGTCTCGGGTGTGTTTGGTGTACCCACCTGCGGTAGGTTGGTGCAGTGTCAGTCTCGGGTGTGTTTGGTGTACCCAGCTGCAGTAGGCTGGTGCAGTGTCAGTCTCGGGTGTGTTTGGTGTACCCAGCTGCAGTAGGCTGGTGCAGTGTCAGTCTCGGGTGTGTTTGGTGTACCCAGCTGCAGTAGGCTGGTGCAGTGTCAGTCTCGGGTGTGTTTGGTGTACCCAGCTGCAGTAGGCCGGTGCAGTGTCAGTCGTCTCGGTGTGTTTGGTGTACCCAGCTGCAGTAGGCTGGTGCAGTGTCAGTCTCGGGCGTGTTTGGTGTACCCAGCTGCAGTAGGCTGGTGCAGTGTCAGTCTCGGGTGTGTTTGGTTACCCAGGCTGGTGCAGTGTCAGTCTCGGGTGTGTTTGGTGTACAGCGGTGGTGGTGCAGTTTTTGGTGTACCCACTGCGGTAGGTTGGTGCAGTGTCAGTCTCGGGTGTGTTTGGTGTACCCAGCTGCAGTAGGCTGGTGCAGTGTCAGTCTCGGGTGTGTTTGGTGTACCCAGCTGCAGTAGGCTGGTGCAGTGTCAGTCTCGGGTGTGTTTGGTGTACCCAGCTGCAGTAGGCTGGTGCAGTGTCAGTCTCGGGTGTGTTTGGTGTACCCAGCTGCAGTAGGCTGGTGCAGTGTCAGTCTCGGGTGTGTTTGGTGTACCCAGCTGCAGTAGGCTGGTGCAGTGTCAGTCTCGGGTGTGTTTGGTGTACCCAGCTGCGGTAGGCTGGTGCAGTGTCAGTCTCGGGTGTGTTTGGTGTACCAAGCTGCAGTAGGCTGGTGCAGTGTCAGTCTCGGGTGAGTTTGGTGTATCCAGCTGCAGTAGACTGGTGCAGTGTCAGTCTCGGGTGTCAGATGATCTGGCTTGGGAATCAGTCGGCGGAGATACCGTGGTGTAGCACTCCACAATTCAGCTGAAGTGGCGATCAGCTGCTGCGGGCTATCATTTGACCAGCTGGTGTGACTGTGTGCTCAGCTGCTGCTGGCTACCACCTGACCAGCTGGTGTGACTGTGTGCCCAGCTGCTGCGGGCTATCACTTGACCAACTGGTGCGACTGTGTGGTCAGATGCTGCGGGCTATCACATGACCAGCTGGTGTGACTGTGTGGTCAGATGCTGCGGGCTATCACATGACCAGCTGGTGTGACTGTGTGGTCAGATGCTGCGGGCTATCACATGACCAACTGGTGTGACTGTGTGGTCAGATGCTGCGGGCTATCACATGACCAGCTGGTGTGACTGTGTGGTCAGATGCTGCGGGGTATCACATGACCACCTGGTGTGACCAAATGATAAACTGCCGCAATCAGCGTCCATTGGTGGTGGTTCAGTGTCGGGACCACCCAGCTGCTTCCTCCCCATCCCGTCGGCACTCGGAGCTGATTTGCTGAGTGTTCTCAGGGCGCAGATCATGAGGATCTCGAGACCAGGACTGGTACGACGCCTGGGTCAAGGTTTCAACTGGCCAACGGCCATAGCAGTCGGCCTGGTTTGTGCGTGCTGCCTGCTACTGTATGGTAAGTGACCGGAAATCAGCTGGTCCAAATTTCGATGGATCTTCGAGGGTGGCCTCGTGTCTGTTACCCGTGACACAGGTAAACGAAGCGATAGTGCCCGCTATGTCCCACTGTGTCCTGCAATGAATATATCACCATCTGGAGATGCAATGCATTGTATTCAGGTGAGGGACGGGGGAATGGTCGATTATATCTCACTGAAGTAGAAACTGCTTCCATCATGGATATTTTCAGATTACTGACCGAGTTGTGATCAGCCATGTCCGGAAATCCCAGAAATATTTTCTCTTAGATTATCTTTCTCTTTCTCTAGAATAGTCAGAAATATTTTCTCTAGAATAGTCGGCTCTGCTCCTGAAAAAGATGGTTCCAACATTCTAATGCAAATTCCACTGTTGCGTTTGTGCTCACATATTTCTCTAAGAAAGAGTGCAATGCAAATCACAAACTATGTTAAGTCATATTTGAGAAGGTCTGGGTTTGCATCCACAAATAGTGCAATTCAGACATGACTTTGTGATTGTTCTACAAACGATATGATTTTACAATGCCTTTCAGTGATAAAACCACATGCATCTAAAAAAGTAATGTATTTCCAAAAATGATGAAGGTATCCGATACTGCCAAATGAAGAATGAAATTAATTCTTAAAATACATGAGAGCAAACGATATAAAGTATAATACTTCATTCCAAACAATATGCCATTGAATCCCATTAACCCTTGATAAGAAAATCAGCTGAGCTTGGAATGTAAACTTAGAAACACGCATTCCATGGCGGCAGCCGCAGCTTTCAAATATTGGCGCTGATATT
This sequence comes from Imbricaverruca yamaguchii, assembly GCA_034440575.1. Lineage (NCBI taxonomy): Eukaryota > Metazoa > Arthropoda > Thecostraca > Neoverrucidae > Imbricaverruca > Imbricaverruca yamaguchii. The sequence continues at coordinate 25,706 of JAOTOL010000487.1, read as the reverse complement.
GGCAGCGCAAACATGAAGTCCAACGTTGAGAACAGGTTCGAACTGTTGAAATTCACAAAAAAGGACAAGCACTTTAGTACACCGTACCAGATTTCGTTGGCACATAAATCATATACAAATAATACAGCATACATGAATAAACATGTACTGCATAAATACTGGGAGGGTCAACACTAGCACCATAAGTTGAGAGCCTGACAAGGTTGGCGTGCAGAGGAACGTGGACCTCTTATGCCGAGAGTGTCGGTTAATATACTAACCGTGCCCGTCCCCAGTCAAGTTGCATTCCTCATTGCTCGAGCATTACTGGGGTAGGGTGGAAGGGAGAAGGAACTCAGAAGGCTGGGTTTGACACCCATTGGCGATCTTCCTTGAGAGTCTCGACACCGGTTAAATTTTCAGCTGCGCGCACCAGTTGAACTTCGTGGGAAACAAATCAAATTCATCCATTTTTGTACTGACACTGCTCTCCATCAAAATGCACACAACCTAGGACGCGTGTTATCACAGGTGGTGTATTTACCACGATTGTTGACAATCAACAACCTTCGTAGAATACAAACTATGTTATGACACACATTTGTGTGTAGTTTATAATTAAGAAACGACGTATTTTGGATTGTGTAGTTTTGTTAGCTCGTCATGTTAGTAAAGTGTCTGGATCTTTACATACAACTACACAAGTGGTGTGACACAGCTTGCGATTTTAGTGAAGTTGGCATCTGTTTACCCTATTAATTATGGAAAGAAACATTGCGATGCCGTTCGTTAGTCGGTTCGGTCTCGGGTGCGTCGAATGTGGGTCCGTTCAGCGTCAATTACAAGCCGGAAGCAAGCACCGAGCAAGTGTCCTTGGGAGTTGTAATCTGTCACTGTTGTATAACGCATGTCCAACAATAACAAACGGATGAAGCCAAGACTTGCCAATGCAAGAGTTATGTTTAAATGCGGTACATGGAGTCAGTGTTATTGTGTTCCTGGCGGCACCAACACTCAGATTCCCCGACTGCAATTCACTTCAAGTGCCAGGCCGAATTCCGTGATCGAAGTGGCGATATCACACGGTGCTATCGCATTCCATGAAGCAGCATAGACTGCCGTTGATACTGTCGTTTTTCTTGAGCATCGTTCTGATCCGGAGGAATTTCCGGAGGCATGGTGCTGCCCTGTTCCAAACTGCGGCATCGGTAGGTGCCCCTCTGCTCCAGATGAAGACGTCAGCTGATGCTGTCTTGCTCCAGGTGGCAGCACCAGCTGCTGCTCACGTGATCCAGGTGGCAGCATCGGCCGGTCAGGAGCCCACCTGCCGCGCCATCGCACGGCTCCACGCTGCCGACGCACATACGAGCTCAGCTCGATGCTGCACGAGGAGGAGACGCTTCCGATTGCCGGCACGGCCAGCTGCGTGGCGCCCCCTCTGGACGCGACCGCCATCCGGAGGTGTCTGACGGCGCAGAGTCGCTCCAACGGCCGACCCGTCTCCCTGCTGCTGGTCGGCGACTCCCGAATGCGGGAGCTGTATTACACGCTGCTCGCCGAGCTGGGTGTCCCGGTCGCCAGAGACTTGCACGCCATGGACATAGAGCGAATGCGCACCATCAAATACGAGGCGTCGCCGGCCGACTGGTGCTGGGTAGACTCGCGCTGCTGCCGGCTCCGCCTCAGCGGCGGGCTGGCGAACCTCGAGTTCCGCTTTCTGCCGTTCGTGTCGTCGCACACGGTGTCGACGCTACTGGACGTGGAGCAGGCTTGCCTGCGCTCTGCCGGCCGACGAGCAGACGACGACTGCCCCGACCTGGTGCTGCTGAATGGCGCCAGCTGGTACTCGCCCGCGCTGACGCAGTTGTCCGGAGGCTGGCGTGGCCTGAACGTAGACCAGCCCATGCTCCTGCTGCGCCGCCAGCTGGCCGAGGCCAGTGACGTCATCAGTCGGCTGGCCCGGCTGACGCGGCTCGTATGGAAGCTGGACGAGCGGGTGTTATGGGACATGGCAGTTGAAGACAGATCAGGCCTGGAGACGACGCCGGTTGTGCACGCTCTGGTGTACGAACTGCGTCGCAAGGTGAGCTGGTACTCGGTCGCTGGTCGATGTGGAACGAGCTGGGTGGGCAAGTGAACTGGATCTGTCTTGCTTAGGCTTCGTTTCGACCAGTCAGTATTCAGCCCAAAGTGGATTAGTGGTAGCGTATGCATTAACAGTCGCACGTCCGGCGGTGCGCGCCAACTTCGCCGGTCCGGGGGGCAGATGTCTGCCCCCTACGATCTCTAGAACTATGCTAGCTAGCGACAAACGCAAAATGGCGTTGGATAGCTGGTGACAAGCTCTATCGAAAGCACTTATGCCATTTTTCCGCTCAGGTCAATATTCAGGTCACCGGGTCATCAAAGTCAAATTCCACCAGATCGGTTGGGACTTTCAGATATTGACACATATCTCAGGAGCTGCAACATATAGAAAGAAACGGCGAACGCTCTTCGATTTACAGAGCACAATCGAGGCGCAAACTACGTACCCAAGCAGGAATACTTCTTACTCCGAAACTATGACCTCAGGTTAAGGTCATGAAATAGCCTAGGGAGGGCATGTAAGGTATCAATTAACACGTCTTGGCGATACAAGCACAATGACGTTAATTTGAGCCTTCTAGATCAATGCAGTGCGATATAATGCGCCGAAATGAGCCAGTGATCTCAGGTGACCTTACATGACCTTGGTGAGGTCACTGGGCAAAAATATCAGCGGTAACATTGAGCATAGCGACCAACTACACGCCACAACAGTTGTGAGGTCACTCTGAGTGCGAATATATAACCAGGAAACATTTGTACATTTTACCATAGCAGTTCAATGGGGGAAGCCATGGCCGCAACCTGACCTCAGGTCAATGCTACGAAAAAAACGAGATATATATTGTGGTCCTTGACGAGATCATCACATTTTGGATTTAGTACCTGGGATGAGCTAAGGACGCAAATGTTGCCCAAGCTGCTGAACCAAGCAGGCTTCGTTTGAAACGCTACGTCAGTTCAACCGATTCTTGTTTGAAAATGCTGATGTGTCCACCATTCTATGTCTATATCATGAGGTTCCCTTTGCGAGCACCAGCGCACTGGAAAACGCAGTGGCGGGCATGACCAGACAGCGCACGAGAAAGGTGCGTCTGCTCCCAGTGCATGGTACTGAGCACCGTGTCCACCAAAGGGCGACGACTTGAACACGTTCACTCAGAGGCGCAGCCAGGGGGGCTGGGACGCCTCCCCTAACAACCAAACATGCACATCATCAAAGAAGAAACCATTAGATTTTCACCACGAATAGCCAAAAAGTATTGGCTCGCCAAGCGCGTCGGAACAGTTATTTATGTTATGATATGATTGTGGGTAGGCTCGCCTTTAAACGAATCCTGGCTGCGCCTCTAAATGCACACCAACATTGTCCCTTTAATTTGACAACAATTCACAAAAGTTAAACCCGCAAAAATTCGCCATAGCTCTGTGCGATAGGATGTCAAGATATTTTCATGTGTGATAAAGCACAATAAACGATGTACAAGTATTCTTCTTTTTGTTGGCTCTTCAATTACATCGCAAACTCATCCATGCTCTCATAGATTCGTGCCTCTTCAAAATCACTCTGTAGATCTCCTGGGTATATATGGCACCATTTGTCATCCACACCAATGTTTTCCAGCTGTAAACCCCTGTCATGAGATGTTGGATCCAACTGCTGTGTGCCAGTCCAGCTCATCGGATTCACCGCACGAGTAGCCAGTCCCTCAGGCAGGCACCAGGCCTGAACAGATGACTTCATCCGCCATTCGTGGAACCGGACCAAACATGTATCTCCACCCCAGGAGCCAGACATGACCGGACATGTATCTCCACCCCAGGAGCCAGACAGGACCGGACATGTATCTCCACCCCGGGAGCCAGACAGGACCGGACATGTATCTCCACCCCAGGAGCCAGACAAGACCGGACATGTATCTCCACCCCCAGAGCCAGACATGCCCGGACATGTGCCTCCACCCCGGGAGCCAGACAGACCGGACATGTACCTCCACCCCAGGAGCCAGAAAGGACCGGACATGTATCTCCACCCCAGGAGCCAGACAGGACCGGACATGTATCTCCACCCCCAGAGCCAGACTACCCAGGACCGGACATGTATCTCCACCCCAGGAGTCAGACATGACCGGATGTGAGTCAGACATGTCAGTCAGACATGAGTCAGACATGACTTCAACCCCAGGAACCAGACCTGACCAGACATATATCTCCACCCCGAGAAGCCAGGCCTGATCTAACTAGTATCTATACCCTCAGGAGTCAGACATAACCAGACGTGCATGTCCACCCCAGGCGTCGAACCTGATCATCTGGTCGTCGGCACTGCCCGGCACCACCGGCTTCTTGCGCCGCCGCTGCTACCCAGTGATACGCCAATACCACTCCTCTGCCGAGAATGACGCGTTCCGCCGCGACTGCTCAGACCGCCTGCACGGGCCCGACCATCTGCGACGTCGCGCACTTCACATGCTCTTCGGTGACATTTGCTCTGAAGTCGGACCTCTCAGTCGTTCGAAGGAGGGCTTCATTAGGAACGGGACACGATACGACGCCTGCTGTGGTGCTGAAGCTGATCGGATCACGAGCTTCTGATGGTGCGAAGCAGGTATGAACGTGACATCCCAATCGAATCGATAGAGTATTTGCGATCGTAACGCAGGGGCGACTGTGTATAGTAGAAGGTTACAGTGTTGTAGTACAAGGTCAGGGCTGGAGATCTATCACGAAGTAAATGGGTGTATCAGTTCTTATTTGCAAGACGTGTTTTCAGCTTGAACATGGAAAATGACAAATTAACTTTAGCAGGGCACCAAACCAAGGGGTCAAGACCCCCACCCACCGAGGTTCTCGAGCCATGTGCAAGGTGATGCACCTCCGAAACCACCGGCAAAACATTTGTTTTTAGCAGGATTAGTTTCTCAAGTGAGTTCGACGAAACATGCATATCTATATATATATATATATATATATATATATATATATATATATATATATATATATATATATATATATATATATATATATATATATATATATATATATATATATATATATATATATATATATATATATATATATATATATATATATATATATATATATATATATATATATATATATATATATATATATATATATATATATATATATATATATATATATATATATATATATATATATATATATATATATATATATATATATATATATATATATATATATATATATATATATATCATATACATGTACATATACATACACACATATATACAAATATATTACATTATATATATGCATATGTATATGTATATATAGATATATATATACTGATGAAATTTATGCCAGGGTGTTGCGGGAAACTGAAAAGGAACTGGCATTTCCACTTAGTATAATATTTTGTAGATCAGTTTCACAAAATGAAATTCCAACCGATTGGAAAAGGGCAAATGTAGTTCCTATTTTCAAGAAAGGAGAAAGTGGGCAAGTGGAAAACAATAGGCCAGTGAGTCTCACATCCCTAGTCTGCAACGTACTCGAATCAATTATCAATGATAGAATAGTTAGTTATCTGGAAGGTAGCAGATTGATACAAAATACTCAACATGGGTTTAGAAAATGAAGATCGTGTCTCACAAATCCCTTGGACTTTTTGAACTTCGCCACAGAACAATTTGATCAGGGAAATCAGGTTGATGTAGCATATCTTGACTTTAGTAAGGCCTTTGACAAGGTACCCCATAGACGGTTAATGATATAGCTTCAGTCCCATGGTATTGCAGGTAGCATCTTAAAATGGATAGAGTTGTGGCTTTCAGATAGACAGCAAAGAGTGATGCTAAATGGTACAAGCTCATCATGGCAAAATATTCTTAGTGGAGTCCCCCAGGGGTCAGTACTAGGGCCATTACTGTTCGTTATATCTGTAAATAACATTGAAAATGGCCTAAGCAGTAAAGTTTTGAAATTTGCGGATGATATGAAGGTCTTTAGGGCAATAACAGGTCAAGATGAGCATATCTCGCTGCAAAAAGACTAAGACGAACTTGTGAAGTGGTCCGAAGAATGGCAAGTGAAATTTAATTTTGATAAGTGCAAAATCATGCATGTAGATAAGCAGCATATGAAGGCTCCATACTTGATGGGTGGCCAAGTGCTATCAGTGACTCAACAGGAGAAGGATTTAGGTGTTATTCTAAACACAAAACTGGGGGCATCAGAACAGACCAAGGAAGCCAGGAAGAAGGCACTGAGAATGCTCGGGGCAATAAATAGGAATGTATCATACAGAAGTGAGGAAGTGATCAGGAAGCTTTACTGTACATACGTGAGGCCACATTTGGAATACTGCATCCAAGCTTGGTCTCCTAGGTATGAAAAAGATTGTTGGCTTTTAGAGAGAGTACAAAAGAAGGCTACACAAATGGTTAATGGCATAAGCAACCTGGCATATGAGGAAAGATTGAAGAAATTGAATATGTTTTCACTTAGATATAGAAGGCTGAGAGGAGATCTCATCGAGGTCTTTAAATTTGTCCATGGTTTGGATAGGGGATACCTCGGGGAAATGTTTGAATTTAACAGAAATGAAGCAATTAGAGGTCATGAATTCAAAATTAAAGTTAACCACAGCAGAACAAGGTTAAGACAGTCTTTCTTCAACAACAGGGTAAGAGAACACTGCAACCAGCTGCAAGAGACCATTGTCAGTCGCAACACATTGAACATCTTTAAAAACAGCATAGACAATCATAAGAGGCAATCAATATAGGGCTTGCCTTTCAGTGTTCCAGAAAGGGTTGATCGATTGATTTTTGGGGAAACTGGTTGAGTGTCCAGAGTGCAACCAAGAAGGGCCCTTGTGGCCACAGTTGCACTGATCCTTTATGTCTGTATATCTTTATATTATACACATTGCATTGAAAAAAGAAATGCCAATAATTCCCAAACTACCTGAAAGCATACATTTGCCCTTTTCAGGTGGCAAGCACAATAACACCAAAATAAAGGCCTTGAGTGGCATGCCATATGAGACTTAGATTTAGATAATGTCATGAAAAGCGATGTGAAACAAAATAACATAGCATAACAAAACATAGCTTAACCTCTCTTTGAAGTAACCGCTACAAACACAAGAAGTGGAAACAAATCAATGGAGATGATTGTTCTCAACTTTTCGAGAAAAAAAACTAAAACTTAACCTACCCTAATCTAACCTCATCTAACCCATCCTGCGTTAAAAATAGGAATTCAAATATTGTGTTTTTATTTAAATCTACAGTTTTGCAACTAAAAACCTATGAAATGATGTAGCCTAACCCAGTTGTTTGCTTCATGGAGGAAAATGTGTGTAAACCTTCTCAACTCATGCACACCTTAAATGACAATAACACCAAATAAACCACACCCCTAACCCAATGTCTTTCATTTGCTATGCAAGCTGTACATTTATCCCAGTTCAGTCTTTCATGGCATAGTGTGAGCCATGAACAAATGGTGATGTAAAGAGCTGATCCAATGGCTACATAATTTGAAATATACCAATGAGATCCATAAAAATGTAATCGAGCCCATAGCGTGTTAAAATTTCGAAAGAACCATGGTGGCCCGCCTAGTGTAGGCCTATACAACTATCTGGTAGCAACAATAGGTGGTGATAATATCAGTACTAAAGCTTTTCTGCAGCTTATAAATTCGGTATTATTGTCTTAATAAGTGCTTTTGGATTCTTCGGATTTTTTTTCTTCTCAGAATACCATGGCTGTGAAGGTGACTAAGATGATGGGACCATATATTTACGGTAAAAATGAGAAGAAAAAATTGTGTGAACTTGCGTTTGCTTTTTTTAAAGTCCAACTAAAAGACCTAAACGAACATAACTTGACCAAACTTGTCCCATTTGTTTGCTTGATGGAGGCAAATGAGTGTATTTGTCTTCTTTTTACTACCTTAAAGCACAATAATACCCAAACGTTTCGAGGGAAAACATTTCACAATGTTTTATTGGATTTACATCCTTCAAAAGTATCTTAGGTTAGGTTCGGTTAGGTTAGGTTAGGTTAGGTTAGGTTAGGTTAGGCTAGGCTAGGCTGGGTTAAGTTCCTTTTTTATTATGAGAATTTTCAGGAAATAAAACGTTTCACATATTTTTTCTTACAAATATAGGCTGTGCTAGGTTAGGTTAGCTTATGCTCCATTAAAAAAAACATTATTTTTATGCTATGTTACATAACACAAAGCCACTTATTAAAAACATTACTTTGTTCACAACCTGAAAAGTAAGCATTTGCAGAGAAAATAAGTGGTTCTATCATCTTAAGTCACCTTCATAAATATTTTATTAAAAAAAGTCCCCCAAAATCAAAAACACCTTTTAAGACAAATCTACCATACATTGCTGAGCAGCACAATATCTCGCCCAAAACCATTGTTTCAGAAATACATGTTTTTATCCCCATAAAATAAACTGTAACTGGCATAGCCCTGTAAGCTTTTCAGTGTCCATAGCTGAATAATGATGCCATAAAATATCAATTCAGTTTGTTTGCCCGAGTGCATTACCACATATGCCTGCCAGATATTATATGTTGTCAAGCTCAGGTATGTTGGCTAGTGTAGCTTAAGTGTGCATCAACTGCGTAAGTCATAGAGCGCCCGTATTTTCAAGGGTATTTGCAGCGAGGTTGGCAAGATGCTGACATGCTTATATTTATACCATGTGAAAATACATTTGGTATGAGGACACACACACCTTGTACAGACTATGACTGGCTTGTGACTGGATTCAGAGGTTCTCTTATTCCCAGAGATACTTCTCTTTTTCAATGAAAGCTTGCCGCACAACTGCACCGATCCGCACGCCGCAGCATCCCAAACAAAAATGGCCGACAGTTCGCATTTGTTTCGTTAAGCAGCGCTAGGGTGCTAATGTTCCCGCCATTTTTCCTCGCTGCTCATTTTAACTCCCCATGTGCTAACTGTGAGCAGCCATGGAACGTTCAAACTCCCGCCAAAAAAACTAACTGTAATAGTGCTAGATATAAGCAGTTGAATTAGTCTGGACTGCTTGACATAATAGCCATGGCTGCTAGGATCAAGCATCCTCATTCTTGCAGTCTAGCATCTTCAGGCTAGAATTAGCCCCTTTCCAGCCGAATTGTACATGTCGTGCTTGTCATTGCTTGAATGGTGCTTGTTACTAGCATCCCTAGCGAACAGCGTTGGTGGAAGCAGCCATTTAGCATGCGATTAGCAGCAAAAGTGCTAATCATTTTTTAGAGTGCAAGATTACAGTGTGTTGTAGTACAAGGTCATGGCTGGATATCTATCACGAAGCCAGTCCTTATTTACAAGACGTGTTTTCAGCTTGAATATGGAAAATGACAAATTAATCTTAGCAGGGTACCAAACCAAGGGGTCGAGACCCCAACCCACCCAGGTTCTCGAGCCATGTGCAGGTGATGCACCTGCGAAACCACTGCATGTTTTTTTGTCTGGGATTAGCTCCTCCAGTGAGTTGGAGAAAAAATATATATATACATATATGCATGTTGTGTCTACAAGCCGACTCAACTTTACTCATCTCTACGCTTCAAACTTCAAGACAACTCAGCTCCACTTCGACTCACCTCAACAAGCCAACTTTATTCTTCTTCGCTCCCTCTTATCTTCACCACGAAACTCCTCATACCTGTTCACCCCCACCAAAAATCAACACAAATCACCAACACCACAAACGCCCACCAGGAAACAGCCGACATCACCTCACGGTAGCAGGCCGGTAAACACTTGGACACACACACGCCGAATGCACGAAATCTTGCTGCGGAATTTGTGAGGAATGGACAAAGAACAACAGATGAAGTCAGAGTTCACGGAATTCGTGGACGAAACGTCATAAAAAACGTAGCCTTGGTTCGCACACTTTAGTTTTCATGGAAATAGTACACAGTACATAGTACAGTACAAGTCCGACACACAGTGGCGTCGCCAAGAAATTTTTCCATGAGAGGGGGGTTGGGGGCAACGTCGAAAGGGGGCCTCCTGCCTCCCGAAAAGTGCCTCCATTGTATTAGGGCATCTTATTGTTTTTAAGCCCTTAGTATTGTTCGGGAATGGGAAACATGATTTCATATTAATGCACTGTCTGTTCTTGGCATGGTGCATTATTCACTCAACATGCAATAGCAATACTCTTTTTTCCGCTGAAAACTGGGCCATACCAAGGTATAAATAAGTAATATGTGGATACATGCCCAAGTGTCAAAACCAACCAAATGCTTTCTCGAACAAAGGAATGTTCCCGCTGGCCTCTAGATTGCAGCGAGGCTGATGCTAAGGATATCTTACAGATATCTCCCATTGATCAACCCACTTGTATGTCTTCAAAGAATAACTGAATATAGCGAGATTCATCCCTACTGTTATTTGTTACCGCCAGCTTGATGCCCTAAACAAAGCTATAGCGATCATTTCTCAGTCCTAGGACGATAATTTTGCAAAGGTTACAACAAGAAGTGGGTTGCATTGGCTTTCTGATCGGGATCTTAGGAATTTGCGAATTTTTCTAACATTTGGTGCTGGCTGCAAGGCACCTGTGAAACAAGCTAAAATAACAATGTCTTCGCAAATAAATTTACGCTATTTTCGCGAATAATTCACGACTGTAATTTCGACCTCTATTTTGTCAAAGGAAACCCATCGAAATGAAATGATTAGTGATCAACTGAATTATCATGTGGAGGGGCCTAATCTACCACTATCTTTCCAGTTTCGTCGGATTTCACCCCGAACTCCCCCACCCAATTATACGGACTTATTTTCGTATCCCTTGATAAATCAACTCACACTGCTGAAATTACACCTATACCACAACAATCGAATCGGTATCCAAAAACGTCAAGCTGGAGCCCTCCCAAAAATATGTCCTCCTGACCTGACCTCACGTCCCCGCTTCACAACCCCGAACCCTACTGATATCACCTCCCCGCCCCACAGCCGAGCCCTCCTGACCTCACTTCCCAGTCCCAGAGCTGAGCCCACCTGACCTGTCCTCACCTCCCCGCTCCACAGCCGAACGCTATTGACCAAACGTCCCCGCTTCACAGCCCCGAGCCCTACTGACATCACCTCCCCAGCCCTCCTGACCTCACTTCCCCGTCCCACAGCTGAGCCCACTTGACCTCACCTCCCCGCTCCACAGCTGAGCCTACCTTACCCGACCTCCCCACCCCACAGCTGGGCCCACCTGACCTGACCTCACACCCCCTCCCCACAGCTGAACCCGCTTAACTTCATCTTCTCGCCTGACAGCTGAGCCCCCCCCCTTGACGTCGTGTGCGTCGCCTCAGATTTCGGATAGGAGTGGGAACAGTGGACTAGAGCATTCTATGTTTTTTTGGCATGCAACGCTCTAGGTGTAATATTAAATGTTACGAAGCATAGAAAGACGCATCCTCGGTTCCCAAGCTAAGCCAATGCCTGACTCACGACTCGCCCAACAGTCACAGACGGCTTTTTATTAAGTTGATTATAAGACAATGTACGTATTAGGTATGAAGCTTTTCAACTTCGAGAAGGATGCAAATCTATACTGTTCCACCATAAATATTACAAACATGGGGGCTGGACAAATCGACATTCGCGAGGAGTCTCCTCAAAAGTACATAATACGCCACCGCTGCCGGCAGCTGAGTGACGTCACCAGGGGCGGAGCCACGGCCTTCCCCAAGCTGGGCGTGGCCGTGTTCCCGGAGCGCGGCGCCGCGGCGTTCTGGTACAACCTGCGCCGCAGCGGTGGCGGCGACATGCGCACACTGCACGGCGGCTGCCCGGTGGCGTACGGCTCCAAGTGGATCGCCAACAAGTGGATCCGCGAGCGCAACCAGTTCCTGCGGCGGCCGTGCGCACTCGACCGAGCGCAGTGACCCGAGGTCACCGGCCTGACACAATGACCTGAGGTCACCAGCCGGACGCAGTGACCTCAGATCAACCGGCCTGGTGCAGTGACCCGAGGTCACCGGCCGGTCGGAGTGACCTGAGGTCAACCTGCCTGGTGCAGTGACCCGAGCTCACTGACCGGACGCAGTGACTGCAGTATGTGACACTGATGTGAGCAGCGACCAAGGTACGACTGTACACGGCAGATGTGGCGAAGGTGGTCTTCGATGATGGAAGGCGCGTCGTGAGAAGGTGTTTGGCTGTGATAGGCTGGCGTACATGTGCTGTCAACATTCATGCTTGCACTTGTATGTGTATGCGTGCGTGCGTGCGTGCATGCAGCGAACGTGCATGATTTATCTTCACTGGAACGCCCGAGTAGCTTCTCATTCTGTTGTGAGTTGCGTAGGTGTACAAGGGTGTTTGCCAATGATGTGATGCACGCTGTGTGCGTTCGCTTTGTGCGATGACGACTGGGAAGTGGTGACTACATTGTTCGATTTTCTACACATTTCCAAATATATGCAATAAATCATAAGACGGGAATTGCGAATATGGCGTCGGGAATACGCAAACACAGCGCCCGGGCAAGACATACGCATAAGCAACTAGCGATGCACCCACACATCCGTACATGAGCACGCTTGTTAATATAAACACCCGTCACGGACACACACACATTATGGCCGGCAAGATAGATGGAAGGGCATTAGAGCAGTGTGACCGACGTGTCAAATTGAAACGGCGCCGGTCACCGCGCAAAAAGGCTTTCTCCGGGATGTTGAGCACCTTCATTGTAACGAGCAGTTATTTGCGGTGGTTGATCTTGTTTCTATCCCCTTATTTCGCAAGCAGCTTCTCTGTACGCTTGCGTATCACCTCAGTATCCGTAGTCGCAAACCAGCGACCTGGATGCTGATGGTTGCGCAATTCGGCATCGGCCGCACTGAGATGCGATCAGCCGAGGTAGTCGGAAGGCTAACGATCCCCGCACGCTGCATCGAGCTGGTTGATGGAGCACCACTGTAGGAGAGGCGCTGACAGCATAGTGCACAAGTGCTGATGCACATCCTAACGCTTCACAGCCAAACTTGACCTGCGCCTGCACACATGCACTGATCAGTTCATCACCTCGCTGCTATCTGAGGGGCTCGGGGTAACATTACCCGAGGAGACCTGAGCGACGATCAGCCGCCCGTAGAGTTCACGTTATGCCTGTGCATGTTCGCCGTCTGGGTCGTTCATCCCAGCCCGAGGCGGAGATGAGCCAGTTGCAGAAGTGCTGCGCCCCGTCGCTCTGCAGCGACGCGGCAGTGACGGTGCAAGCAGGCGCCCGGCGTGTTTGGTGTACCCACCTGCGGTAGGTTGGTGCAGTGTCAGTCTCGGGCGTGTTTGGTGTATCCACCTGCGGTAGGTTGGTGCAGTGTCAGTCTCGGGTGTGTTTGGTGTATCCAGCTGCAGTAGGCTGGTGCAGTGTCAGTCTCGGGTGTGTTTGGTGTACCCAGCTGCAGTAGGCTGGTGCAGTGTCAGTCTCGGGTGTGTTTGGTGTACCCAGCTGCAGTAGGCTGGTGCAGTGTCAGTCTCGGGTGTGTTTGGTGTACCCAGCTGCAGTAGGCTGGTGCAGTGTCAGTCTCGGGTGTGTTTGGTGTACCCAGCTGCAGTAGGCTGGTGAAGTGTCAGTCTCGGGTGTGTTTGGTGTACCCAGCTGCAGTAGACTGGTGAAGTGTCAGTCTCGGGTGTCAGATGACATGGCGTGTGAATCAGTCGGCAGTGATACTGTGGTGTAGCACCCCACAATTCAGCTGAAGTGGCGATCGGCTGCTGCGGGCTAGTGTGAGCTGTGTGACTGTGTGCTCAGCTGCTGGGGGCTATCACCTGACCAGCTGGTGTGACTGTGTGCTCAGCTGCTGCGGACTATCACCTGACCAGCTGGTGTGACTGTGTGGTCAGATGCTGCGGGCTATCACATGACCAGCTGGTGTGACTGTGTGCTCAGCTGCTGCTGGCTATCACCTGACCAGCTGGTGTGACTGTGTGTTCAGATGCTGCGGGCTATCACATGACCAGCTGGTGTAACTGTGTGCTCAGCTGCTGCTGGCTATCACCTGACCAGCTGGTGTGACTGTGTGCTCAGCTGCCGCAGGCTATCACTTGACCAGCTGGTGTGTCTGGGTAATCAGTTGCGGGTTATCACTTGACCAGCTGGTGTGACTGGGTAATCACCTGCTATGGGTTATCATTTGACAAGCTGGTGTGACTGTGGTCAGATGCTGCGGGCTATCACATGACCAGCTGGTGTGACTGTGTGGTCAGATGCTGCGGACTATCACATGACCAGCTGGTGTGACTGTGGTCAGATGCTGCGGGCTATCACATGACCAGCTGGTGTGACTGTGTGGTCAGATGCTGCGGACTATCACATGACCAGCTGGTGTGACCAAATGATAAACTGCTGCAATCAGCATCCATTGGTGGTGGTTCAGTGTCGGAACCACTCAGCTGCTTCTCCCCATCCCGTCGGCACTCAGAACTGCCTTGCTGAGTGTTCTCAGGGCGCAGATCATGAGGATCTCGAGACCAGGACTAGTACGACGCCTGGGTCAAGGTTTCAACTGGCTAACGGCCATAGCAGTCGGCCTGGTTTGTGCGTGCTGCCTGCTACTGTATGGTAAGTGACCGGAAATCAGCTGGTCCAAATTTCGATGGATCTTCGAGGGTGGCCTCGTGTCTGTTACCCATGACACAGGTAAACGAAGCGATAGTGCCCGCTATGTCCCACAGTGTCCTGCAATGAATATATCACCATCTGGAGATGCAATGCAGTGTATTCAGGTGAGTGACGGGGGAATGGTCGGTTATATCTCACTGAAGTAGAAACTGCTTCCATCATGGATATTTTCAGATTACTGACCGAGTTTGATCAATCATGTCTGGAAATCTCAGAAATATTTTCTCTTAGATTATCTTTCTCTTTCTCTAGAATAGAATATAGAATAGAATATAGAATATAGAATATAGAATAGAATATAGAATACAGAATAGAATATAGAATATAGAATAGAATATAGAATATAGAATAGAATATAGAATATAGAATAGAATATAGAATATAGAATAGAACATAGCATATAGAATATAGAATAGAATATAGAATATATAATATAATATAGAATATAGAATAGAATATAGAATATAGAATAGAATATAGAATATAGAAATAGAATATCGCCTTTGCTCCTGAAAAAGGTGGTTCCAACATTCTAATGCAAATTCCACTGTTGCGTTTGTACTCACATACTTCGCTAAGAAAGAGTGTAATGCAAATCACAAACTATGTTAGATCAAATTTGAGAAGGTCTGGGTTTGCATCCACAAATAGTGCAATTCAGACATGACTTTGTGATTGTTCTACAAACGATGTGATTTAACAATGTCTTTCAGGGATAAAATCACATACATCTAAAAAAACGTAATGTATTTCCAATAATGATGAAGTTATCCGATACTGCCAAATGAAGAATCAAATTAATTCTTAAAATACATGAGAGCAAACGATATAAAGTAAAATACTTCATTCCAAACAATATACCATTGAATTCCATTAACACTTGATAAGAAAATCAGCTGAGCTCGGAATGCAAACTTAGAAACCCGCATTCCATGGCGGCATCCGCAGCTTTCAAGTATTTGCGTTGATATTGGCAGCGCAAACATGAAGTCCAACGTTGAGAACAGGTTTGAACTGTTGAAATTCACAAAAAAGGACAAGCACCTTAGTACACCGTACCAGATTTCGTTGGCACATAAATCAAATACAAATAATACAGCATACATGAATAAACATGTACTGCATAAATACTGGGAGGGTCAACACCAGCACCATAAGTTGAGAGCCTGACAAGGTTAGTGTACAGAGGAACGGGGTCCTCTTGTGCCGAGAGTGTCGGTTAATATACTAACCGTGCCCGCCCCCAGTCAAGTTGCATGTCTCATTGCTCGAGCATTACTGGGGTAGGGTGGAAGGGAGAAGGAACTCAGAAGGCTGGGTTTGACACCCATTGGCGATCTTCCTTGAGAGTCTCGACACCGGTTAAATTTTCAGCTGCGCGCACCAGTTGAACTCCGTGGGAAACAAATCAAATTCATCCATTTTTGTACTGACACTGTTCTCCATCAAAATTCACACAACCTAGGACGCGTGTTATCACAGGTGGTGTATTTACCACGATTGTTGACGACCAACAATCTTCGTGGAATACAAACTATGTTATGACACACATTTGTGTGTAGTTTATAACTAAGAAACAACGTATTTTGGATTGTGTAGTTTTGTTAGCTCGTCATGTTAGTAAAATGCCTGGATCTTTACATATAACTACACAAATGGTGTGACACAGCTTGCGATTTTAGTGAAGTTGGCATCTGTTTACCCTATTAATTATGGAAAGAAACATTGCGGTGCCATTCGTTAGTTGGTTCGGTCTCGGGTGCGTCGAATGTGGGTCTGTTCAGCGTCACTTACAAGCCGGAAGCAAGCTCCGAGCAGGTGTTCTTGGGAGTTGTCGTAATCTGTCACTGTTGTATAACGTATGTCCAACAATAACAAACGGATGAAGCCAAGACGTGCCAATGCAAAAATTATGTTTAAATGCGGTACATGGAGTCGGTGCTATTGTGTTCCTGGCGGCACCAACACTCAGATTCCCCGATTGCAATTCACTTCAAGTGCCAGGCCGGATTCCGTGATCGAAGTGGCGATATCACATGGTGCTATCGCATTCCATGAAGCAGCACAGACTGCCGTTGATACTGGCGTTTTTCTTAAGCATCGTTCTGATCCGGAGGAATTTCCGGAGTCATGGTGCTGCCCTGTTCCAAACTGCGGCATCGGTAGGTGCCCCTCTGCTCCAGATGAAGACGTCAGCTGATGCTGTCTTGCTCCAGGTGGCAGCACCAGCTGCTGCTCACGTGATCCAGGTGGCAGCATCGGCCGGTCAGGAGCCCACCTGCCGCGCCATCGCACGGCTCCACGCTGCCGACGCGCATACGAGCTCAGCTCGATGCTGCACGAGGAGGAGACGCTTCCGATTGCCGGCACGGCCAGCTGCGTGGCGCCCCCTCTGGACGCGACCGCCATCCGGAGGTGTCTGACGGCGCAGAGTCGCTCCAACGGCCGACCCGTCTCCCTGCTGCTGGTCGGCGACTCCCGACTGCGGGAGCTGTATTACACGCTGCTCGCCGAGCTGGGTGTCCCGGTCGCCAGAGACTCGCACGGCATGGACGTAGAGCGATTGCACACCGTCAAATACGAGGCCTCGCAGGCCGACTGGTGCTGGGTAGACTCGCGCTTCTGCCGGCTCCGAGTCGGCGGCGACCTGGCGAACCTCGAGTTCCGCTTTCTGCCGTTCGTGTCGTCGCACACGGTGTCGACGCTACTGGACGTGGAGCAGGCTTGCCTGCGCTCGGCCGGCCGACCAGCAGACTACGACTGCACCCACCTGGTGCTGCTGAACGGCGCCAGCTGGTACTCGCCCGAGCTGGTGCCGTTCAAGCATGGCCTAAGCGTAGTCCAGCCCATGCTCCTGCTGCGCCGCCAGCTGGCCGAGATCAGTGACGTCATCAGTCGGCTGGCCCGGCTGACGCGGCTCGTGTGGAAGCTGGACGAGCGGATGTTATGGGACATGGCAGTTGAAGACAGATCAGGCCTGGAGACGACGCCGGTTGTGCACGCTCTGGTGTACGAACTGCGTCGCAAGGTGAGCTGGTACTCGGTCGCTGGTCGATGTGGAACGATCTGGGTAGGCAAGTGAGCTAGATCTGTCTTGCTTAGGCTTCGTTTCGACCACTCGATAGGGGACGTGCGCGGCCACGCTACTGGTGGCGCTTCGTTTGCACCTAGCGGCAGATGCTCGAACCGTCAACATGCCATTGGGTCGCATGATGGCCGCGGCCGCTAGATGCAAAATCTTGAAGATAATGGTCAAAAACAAAGAAAGTATGCTATCTAGAGATTTTGCTCCGCCTGTGATGGATACATACATAATTTCTGTATCAGCTAATATCACTTAGACTGCAGTATAATGGCCGTTAGTAATCATAAATTTTGTTATAAGCTTGTCATGTCTGCGGAATTCCCTATAGGTTAAGCATGGGGAATGCCGGAAGCATGATGTGGTCGCATGTGAAATTGAATATTTTGATCAAAGAATGGTAGGAACTAAAAATTATCCTCCTGGAACGCCTTCAGAATTGATCGCTCTTTTGAATGAAGGTATTCCTGATCAACTGACACTGCCGCTATACATTGTGAAATTTGATTAAAAATGATATAACATCGTAACTATGTCTGCGAGGACAATGTCCATTTGGTGCAGATGATAAGGGTGCTGGTGTACGGGACTTTATTTATTTTTTTCTTCTTTCATATGAAACAAACCTTGTCTTAAATACATTATTTACCAAGCAGCATCATATAGATAATGCTAAAGTCACTACATGCGAAGGCAATTGTTTGTCTGCGCCTTCTCCGCGATGTGCGGGTACAGCAAGCCTGTTTTGAGTCGGATCGAGTGGTATACAAATTAATGTCAATTAATATAATACTCATAGCTGGATACGGTAGAACCTGAACATGATATTATAACATACCCTAAACCAAGAATGGTTTTGTTTTCTTTTATCCCCCTTGGATATGCCACTGCCCTCGCCATTTCCACCGTTACTGAATCCACCGGCATCGGCAAGACGAGTGAACATCACAGATGTGGACACAGGGGAGGAGTGGTATGGCCCCCCACTTTTCATGGTTCAATGGTTTTTCCCCTTCCACATACACATGCACACTTCTTGAGGCGTTCCTATGCTTCTGGTGGACGTGGCCTAGTCGAGAACTTTGACTAAGAGGTCACGTCCTTTGACGTATGCAGGCTTACCATCAAAGCCCACAATACTCTGACACAATATAAATTATCAGAGTGGGAGTGTTGAATGACTGAACGCGGGCACGCCTACCGATCCCAGCAAACATAGCATAGTTGAGTTCTAGGGGCCTGGTCGCCCGAAACTGTATGTATTGTAACGATATAGGAATGAGTGAGTATTTTGCAGAATTACTTTGCATAGAAATAACTATTAAAAACCCTCTCGTGTCGTCTCTACCCCATCCAAAATCCGTCACGACACCCATGCATGATGTCACTAAGAGTCCATGCAACTGCTAAAAAGTGGGGCACTTGTGTGCTGTTCATCACTGGAACGTTCACAAGCTCGGCGCCCCGCCACGACTTGAAGGTCGGTGAGATTCCACAGCCTTTGGATTTATGAAGACGTTGAGCCTCCCCGAGAGTGTCCAACTGTTGTGGCTTATTCAGTTATTGTTTGGTAAATGAAATGTCGACACCTCGCTCAATCCACCAAGGTGATCCGAGAAAATCATTCCGAACTGTCGCGCAGCTGATGCTCTGATCGAAGGATACACCAGCGCACTCAAGTGGTGGAAGTTGTATTTGAACCCTTAAGAACCGTTAACTTTGAAATGATGTTGACTGTATACTATCAATCATGATTAGGCAGCAAAGGATCCAACATTATTAGGGTGGAGGGAACCAAACATCAGCATGGAGGAAATGATCCAGGATCAGTAGGTTAGCTTTATAAGTTTTTCTAACATTTTACTGTTATTCTCAGCATATATTGCAAAACCCAAAGTATAATTTTCTATATTCTTTGGTTTGTTAATTAAAAATATGGGATTCATGACAAAAATGAGTGGTTACCTCGTTCTGATTATGGTAATAAATGTAGTTTATTTTGACTTTTCTTGAGATTCTGCAGCAACTTTGCAAAACACATTTACTGATATTCACATTCAACACCAATACCAGATTTGGTGAATGGCAAATGACGGGAAACAATATTAGACACTGGTGTTTGCCATCATTAATACTTTCTCTTATCAACACAACCTGTATGCACAGTATTATTGGGCTTTAAGATATTCACAAGACAGGTTTTAGACACATGTTGCCTGCAGTAAGCAAATAAATGGGTTAGGTTAGGTTTGGTAAATGTTTTAGTTGCAAAAATTGTTATTTGTTCCTCAAGTTCCTTTTGTTCTTCAAAAGCTACTTATGATGTTAGGTGAAGGTAGCCTTTTAATTTGATGTTTCAGAAGAAAAATGTTCTATTTTCTTCACATCTTCCTAAATTTTATCTTACATTAGAAGTTAGTCTGGGTTAGTCTAGACCATGTTGCATTTTTCCTTTTAATTAACATTATTTGGTGTTAACATACATAACAATGCTTTGGTTGGGTTGGTTTATATACCATATAACATAACGTTATATGGCATATAACCCATCCCATAGCTCCTATTCATTTTGTTACTTTTTCTGCCAACTAAGAAATATAAAATTGCAGAGGAACTGACTGGTCGCATCATGCTAACTACCTTTCCAAATATTACAGTGAGGAAAAAACTAACAATTATAAAATTACTTGAAGGAAAAAAACGTATGCACAATACTTATCCATACCAAAGGCATTAAGACTTCCAATTTTTAAGTATTTATTCCTTGTGAATTAATTAGCAGGACCATTGAGCTATGGAGTTAAATCAGTACATACACTCTTAATTTTTATGAGGATGAATGATCAAAACCTGGTGGAAGCATCTGAAGCAAAAGTAACCAAGAATACCGAACAGTTCTTTATCTTTGTTCGCATGTGCTTAAATGCCTCAGTTTCCAATTACATTTCACAGAATATGTTTATATTTCCACTGAACAAAAAATCATTTTGGAACAAAACAGGGGGATATATTGCTCAAAGACGCATGGTTATGTTTCACAAAATACATTCCAGCGTATAATTGCATGTATCTAACTGTCAAAGTGCATTGTCCAGACCACTGATATGTTACTGTAAGACAAAACTTCGGTAAATTTGTGTATTAGAATAGTTTCTCAATTCTTGGAATTTGTCCAGTACAATGTTTGTCAAAATGATTAAGACGATGTGACCAATCATTTCCTTTGGCAATAATTACTCATCATTTGACAAACACAATCATGCCAAAAATGTTCTTTCATTCAGATAATATAATGTAAAATGTATGTTAAAATGAGATATCATAACATTGTCTGAGAAAAACAAAATAGCATATTATCTAACAAGCCTAATAACGTAACCTAAGGTAACCTATCCAAGCCTAATCTTGCTTTTATAAAAACACATTAAGAAAATGAAAAGTATTAAACCATTTTTGCCAGCCACCCTAGCCTGAACAGTTTTTTTAAAAAAGAAGATAGCTCAATTTTTTAAATGTTAAAAACGTTGAAAATTTACCCAACATACAGGCTACCTTGCTTACCTTAACCCTTTGGGTGTTTCATAAAGGTGAAATGTGTGTACACTTTGTCATGGTTGCCTTAAGCTACAACACCATTTTTAGAAAACATTTTTAGATGATTTTAGATGATTTTACCTTGGCTGCCATTTAGTCATTTAGATGATTTTTTTTCTGACAAGAGGTTAAGCTGAGTTATATTAATTTATGCTCCATCTTCATTCCTAATATAATTATTCTTGGAATGTTACCATACTCAAAGCCCCTTTATTGCCTGCCTCCTGAAATGAAAGCATTTACCGAAGAATGTATTGGTCATAAAAAGGTTAAAATGAAAAATAATCTCCAAAATTTTGCAGAATAAAAACTGACATAACTGAAGCTAACAAAGCATGTCTCCTGTTTTCTTTATGGAGTTAAAATACATGCAAAACATGTGCTGTGAATGCCTTAAACTACAGCAATACTGGAAATTATGCACGCTTGCAGCAAATGTTTCATATAAAATTTCACCAAGTATGGTGTAGGTACCCATATTGCCACAATCCTGCAAAACAAAGGGCAAGCCTAGGCATATCATTTGCATGTGGCATCCAAATAAAACAAATCTGAACACTGCTCAGAACTTGAACATGTAGGTATCCAGACAGGGTATGCTTATCCAGCAAACTAACATTCAAGTACTGGGATTGTATGATGAATGCTGCCTATCCCCAGTTTGATAATGTGTATGGTCAATTTTGTGTGCTCAGACATTCCTATAATAATTTTGAGATGTTGTGGTAGTTGAAACCTGGGAAAAACGGCCCACTTAGTGGTTTTTATCATATTGAGCGCCAGTCTATTGTTCTAGATAATCCAAAGTAGGATGATATTGAAGGCCATCCTTTGGGGAATCAATGATATAGGCATGAAGTGTAAAACATTTAATTAAACAGAATGACATTGAGAAAAGTCGAGCCATGTTTTTTTGTTGCCATTTTGGCCCGCCTGCGGGAGGGATCAC
This sequence comes from Imbricaverruca yamaguchii, assembly GCA_034440575.1. Classification (NCBI taxonomy): domain Eukaryota; kingdom Metazoa; phylum Arthropoda; class Thecostraca; family Neoverrucidae; genus Imbricaverruca; species Imbricaverruca yamaguchii. Next base: position 3,347 of record JAOTOL010000487.1, on the reverse strand, counting down.
GCGGCTTCGGATGGGTCCTGCCCTCGGTGGACGGCGGAGGGCGAGGTGCTCCGCCGGATCCACCTCGGGGGCATGGACCCGTACCTGGCCAGGGCGTCGGTCCTGGACCCGCCGGCGGCGTGGCCGGCTCGACACACAGAGCTGGGCACGCAGCAACAGCAACCACCACCACGCACAAACGAACATTACCCGGCTCTGACAACACGCTCCCAACCTGAACAGAACACAAACACCAGCGCAGAACAACCACAACCCCAGGACATCCGAACACCACCTAATACAAACACCCGCAAAACTAGACCACCAACACCAGGACCTTCAAACCACCGTCAAGTACACTCAAACCTATCTACTCCAACCTACCACCAACCACCGCCACCAAAATACCAACCAGCATCCGCAGCAACCCCCCCACACACACACACTGGACAGACCACCTACACCACACGCACACAGATCCGGACACAGACCCGGGGGAGCAGACGGAACGAGAACACAGAACAACCGACTCAGCCACACAGGCCAACCAAGAGCACAACCAAAAAAACAGCCATCACCTAAGCGCCCACACACCAGCGCTAACATATACAAACAATGAACAAAATCTTACAATGGAACACTCACGGACTTATCAGACACTGGCCTGAATTTAAACATTATGCACTACGAACAAACCCTATAGCACTATGTATTCAAGAAACACACTTGAAACCCCTCACCGCCTGATACATTTCGACACCACGGCAGACATACTACTAACTGAAATTCATGTACACAACCTAGCTTACACACTCATCAACATCTACGATCCACCCTCGCGAAACACAGAAACACTCTCGGAATTAAATAATGCACTTGACCAAATTCGCACACCTATCATTCTCACCGGAGATTTCGACTCACACCACCCCCTATGGGACACCGGCACAACACAACCTGATCACAGAGCATACACACACCCTTCGCAATAGCCACACAGCATAATCTCACAATACTCAACACCGGCTCACCAACCTACGAAGTACCAATCAGATCCCTCCTCCCTACGACCCGAGATGTCACACTTGCCTCCTCACGCATAGCCCTCACCCTATCCTGGACATCCGACCCCGACCCACACTTCAGCTGCCACGCACCCGTTACCATTACCTTCACCCAAATCCCTACCACCGCCCCCCCCCCAATCCCCAGCCTGGCCGGTGGAACCTCAAAAAAGCCTCCTGGAACCCATTCTCAGAATCGTTAGGAGTCCAAACAGCCCACAGGCCCAAACTATCACCAGAACAATTCGAAGACATACTCATCACCACAGCACACCAACACATACCACAAACAAACCACGACGCCAACACAAAACTCGCGCGGGCTCCCTGGTTGAGGGATTACTGCCACCGGGCGATCCGCGCGAGGAAACACGCACGCCATAGATATGAAAGACACCGCACACCAGAAACACTAGCAATATACAAACAACTCAGAACACAATGTATGACCATCATTAAAGACGCAAAAAATACTTCTTGGAACACATTCAGCACCCAATTTAACAGATTTACGCCTCTAGGCGACATTTGGACACTTCTGAAAACATTCCAACACCGACAACGACCCCCAATCAAAGCCATCACACTTAGACACAACAACAACATCACAACAGACCCCCAAACCATAGCAAACATATTCGGAGACCACTGCCATCTTAGATCATCTACACTTCCACGAAACCCCCCAACAATCAGACACACACGCAGACCTCTACAACACTAGATTTACACTTACAGAACTGGAATTAGCAATCGCACAGACAGATAACACATGTGTAGGACCGGACAGCATTCACTAATTCTTTCTTCGAACACCTACCAACATCAGCACTGCACACACTACTCAACACCTACAACACCGCATGGACCACACATACATACCCACAGTCCTGGCTACACGCCCCTCTCCTACCCATACCTAAACCAAACACAGATTCAACTCTTTGCACCTCCTATCGCCCTATTGCCCTCACTAGCTGCTTCCACAAACTATTCGAACGTCTTGTCAAAAAACGCCTTCTCTATATAATCCAAACACAAAAACTAATATATCCTATTCAATTAGGTTTTCCTCCTAATCGCTCATGCCTAGATAATCTCACTTACCTTGTCACACACATCCAGGAAGCGGCGGCAAGGGAACGCTCCACTGTCGCTGTCTTCCTGAACCTCAAACAAGCCTACGACACCAGCAACATAACAGCACTACTACAACACCTACACAACTTAGATATACAGGGCAGACTACTACACCATCTTCACTTCTATCTTCTAAATCGCTCATTTCAAGTCAAAATTGGCCCCCATATCTCAGACACAAAATTCCCCACAACCGACCTGATGCAAGGTTCGGTACTCAGCCCCCTACTTTATATTTTAGGTCTAAATTCAGTTATCATAGACAACCTTCAGGCCAAAATAGCGATATACGCTGGCGACATAGTCATATGGACATCACACGAAACACCAAATACCGCACTAGGAACATTGCAAACCACATTAATACAACTACATAGCAAACTCGCCTCCCTAAACCTACACATTGCACCAAACAAATCAAAATGCATGATTTTCGGCTACCACAAATACACAGACTTACCAGCACTAAAAATAGACCACACTCCCATCCCATTTGTCACCACAACAAAATTTATAAGCATCACTTTAGACCCAAAACTCACTTTCCGGCCACACATCTTAGACATCCAAAAACGCGCATCAAACAGAATAAACATCCTTCGAGCACTATCCGGCACAAACTGGGAATCCGACAGAAACACACTTCTAGCCCTTTACAAATCAATCATGCCACATACCAGAACTGAAGCACAGACGCACAGAAACACTATTAAGATAGCACTACAAAACACAACTCATCACACAACACCAATGTACTCAGGCATTAAAACTCCGCACCAAACGCATACATCAACTCATGAACGCAACACGACTCAAAACTACAATAGGCTGCCGCGTTCACCAACACGCAAATATACTACACATCACACTACCCATAACAAAAGCACTCCCAGCACCCACTGCATGGTGGAAGCAATAATCACCCAAAACACACCTCCTAATAGACAAATCAAAGCACACCTAAACAGATGCAGAAATACACCAACTAGTCCTCGACTTCAAGGCACAATATCCAAAACACAACATCATCTACACGGACGGCTCAAAATCACACACACAGCAGACGGGCGCAGCGGCGGTGCTGTACCCCAACGCAGCACCGCCGCGGGTCATCCTTCGTGCCCACCTGTATGACACAGCATCCACTTACACAGCAGAACTCAT